>JAODAL010052340.1:0-26049 GCA_025379985.1 Phyllomedusa bahiana
AGGCATGGACTCATGATGTTGGGGCCCCAATTTCCCGGGGGTCACCGTTTATTTTCCAGTCTACTTCACATTCCTCTTCAAAAAAAGGCCTCTTGAAAAAAAAATTTTTAAATACATTTCTTACTAAAATTTTTATTCTCAGTTCCCAACAGTTCTTTTTTGCTGTTTTTGCTGTGAAACTGTAAAAGACACCAAGGGTTTTCATGACAAAACCCCTATTCCTTTTACCTACTTTAGAATTTTTGCATTGTCAATGGTTTTTGGGGTCTGTTGCCTCACAATTTTTAACAGTGGCTGAGAATCTTTTTATAATTTTTCTGGTCTGGTGCTGTGGATACAGCAATAACATGGTCCTTTGCAACACAAATTTGGTTTTTAAGTGGCATTTCCCTCACTTTTTTTAAACAGTGGTAAAGTATTTTTATAATTTTTTTGGGGTCATGTTGCTTGAAATGCAGCAATACACACTCCTATTCAAAAAATTTTTTGTTTCAAACAACATTTGTTTTTTCAAAAATTGTAAAAATTGGCTAATAGGTCATTTTTTAATTTTTGGGGATTTGCGTGACATGCACATACTACGGGCCCTTTTAAAAAAAAAATGTTGTTTCTAACAACATTTGTTTTTCCAATTGTAAAAGAGTGGCTCAAGGGTGATGTGCGTCAGAAACAGAATGGTAGGCACTGAAAATGGACAATATTGCAAAATGATTGTTTTTGCAAGATCTTTAACATAGCAGCAATCCCTGTATTAGACCCCCTTTAATACAATTAAAAAAAGAAAACAAAACATGGGGGATTCCACCCTATTTTAAAAATTTTTTTATAAATTAAACACAAAAAACTTGCTGTACAAAAAAGCGGGTTTAAAAAATTTTCTTTTGAATTGTAAAGGGGAGGTACGGGAAGATTTGACCGAAAAGGTTATTCAAGGACATGGAGTAAGGAGCACGGACAGAAAACAAAGAACAAGACCATTTCCTCCAGCACGTAGTAAAATGAGAAAAAAATCCCAAAAAAAGGGCACCGGGGTGGAACAGGAAAATAAACCATCAACTTTTCCCCAAGTGAAGCCAAATTTGGGTCCGCACCAAGGGAGGACAAGCGCTACCCAGGTCTTGACTGTGAACTGAGGAAGGCTAGGTCTTCCCCAAACTTCCGCTTCCGCCTCGCTTCAGCACAATGTTTTTTTTTCTGCGACAAAAGGGGCATTTTTACCGGTTAAAAAGAAGACGCACCTGGCTCTCACCCCCACTGTAATCTGGCCCTGGCAGCGGGGACTCCGTGTTAACAGATGGCTGACGGCAGCACTGGCTCTCACCGTTTGGGGCAATCAGGAGAGCTTCAAAATTTCTCTAAAAAATCAGATTTTGGAAAAAGGGTATTTCTGTGAATTTATTAGTGTCCAAAAAGGGCACCGGGGGCTGGAAAAAATTGCACAATTTAGGCTTAAAATTACTGGGGGCTGGGTCCTATGGGGTCCATCATTTTTCCCCGGGGGAGCTTCCATAATCATTTAAAAGGGAAATTTGGGAGAAAAAATTAAACCTTTGAAAGTTTGGGCTGAACACTTCAAACCAGGGGGGACAAATGCTTCTCAACTAAGAAGTTTTTTGGGGGTGATTAGGACATTTGTTTTACTTAAGGGGTGGGGGATGAATTAAACACATATCCCGGGTAAAAAAATACCTTTAAAAACTGCAGGGAGGGGTGTATGTTTTTATGTTTCACACTTTTAAAAAAAAAAAAACAAAATGATAATAATGTAAAAAATATAAATAAAACTTCCTAAATAAATTCTGAAACAAATGTCAGTTACCCAAAAAATTACTAAAAAACACACGTACAAAATAGCATAGGCCACTTTGTACTGTGGGGCAAACAGGTTTAGGGGTATGCTGTGGTAAAGGACGGTATATCAATTTTTCCAGGAAACTAAAATTTGGTTTAAAAAACTCCTTTTTCCGGGACTTTTTAAATCGGGGTCATTCAGGTTTTGGGCTCGTGCTGTGGCCCCGGACAGGGATATCAATTCCATGAAACAAAAAAGGTTGTTAAAAAAAACCCTTTTTTTTTTCCCGGGACTTTTAAATCTGGGGTCTGCAGGTTTGGGGGGTCATGCGGTCGGGTTTCCAGGACAGGGATATTTAATGTCCATTTAAGTAAAATGATGGTTTTAATCATACTGCCTTCTGGGACTTTTTTAATTTTTTGGGGCATGCAGTTTAAGGGTCAGCTTGGGACAAAAAAGGGAAAGTGAAAGGGCTGGAGTTTTTTTTTGTGATTTTTTTTAACCAATTGGTTTGACTAAGATGACACGTATCCCCTTACTGTTTTGGGGTTTTAATTCCACTTCTCCAGCCCTGTTTAGGGGGTAAAAGAATGAAGGTGTTTGTTCCCCCTAGACTTTATGGCATCGGCGATAATCTATTTTCGACTATCAAATCGCTTCATAATTGGGGAAAGACTATCGACCCGATCGATAGTCATATAGGAAAGGGAAAAGTCCCGTAAAAACCCTTTTTTAGTAGATTAAAAGTTCTGAGCTTTTTTTCATATATCCATTAAGATTAGCAACATAGACAAAGCAAAATTGCTGGGAACCGACGTTTTCAAGATACGCCCTTATTTTATGGCACACTCTGGATCACAATCACAGACTAAAAAAATCCCATATCCCTTTCCCCGTGAAAGATCACTGATCGGACAAACAACATAAAAACATGTAAACATATAAAAATACAAAGGACTGAAAAAAAGTACGATAACTTAGCTATTTTCTAGTATTTGGGGATTAGATCATATCTTTGTTTAATCCTCTGGATGCCTCGTACCCAATTGAAACATCCACCAGGCTTCCCGAGCTAACAGTTTTTTCTTACGATCGCCGCCGCGGGCTGGTCTGTTAACTCTTTCTATGCCCTGGAATGTAAAGCTGGACATATCACCTGAATGTGTGTCATGAAAATGTTTAGACACCATAGAAGTGCCTAGCAGGAGGGATTTTTTAGCATCTGATATGTGCCCTACGGATACGTACTTTTAGATTACATGTGGTACAACCTACATATTGTTTATTACACGCATTACAAGTTATTAGGTAAACAACAAAGCTTGTGTTGCAATTGATAAACGAAGTAATTTCATGTTTGTATCCTGTTGTAATAGAATAAAAATCCTTAGAAACAGCAACATAGTTGCAGGCAATGCATTTCAGATGACCGCATTTGTACATGCCTTTGTTGCTTAACCATGTACCATTAGATGATAAAATATTTGAAGAAAAATGGCTAGGATACAACAGAGATCTCAAGTTATGACCTCTCCTGGAGACAAATAGAATATCTTTTTCACTGATAAATTGTTTTTTACACTCTTGATTTAAAACAAGGGGAAGATATTTTTTAACAATGTTACAGATTGAATTAAACTGAAGCATAAAGTGGTAGTGAACACAATTTGTTTTTTGCTTTGGTTCTCATTAAAGTATACATTCTTTTCTTTAAGAAAAATCCTTCCTTTCAGTATGGGAAGCCTTTCACTAGTTTTTATTTACAACCACTTGGGATAAACCTCTTCTCAAAATCTGTCCCACTGTCTCCTTTTCAAAGATGGAAAAAGCTTCAGGATTTAAACAATTTCTCTTGAGTCTCGTCATTTCACCTAACGGTATGGCTTTGATTACATGTCTAGGGTGATGGGACTCTGCGTGTAGAATGGAATTGCGAGCTGTATTTTTTCTATATGGGAGGATGTCCACTCTATCGTGTCTTCCTATAATGGAAATATCCAGAAAATTTACTTGGTCTGAATACCAGTTAAATGTAAAGCTCAAATTCATATTGTTATTATTCAGATACAGACCAAAGTCCAGGGCTTTTTGGTAAGTACAAGTGATTTCTGTCCGTCAGGGCGTGAATGACCGTACCTACGATCAGGTGAGCTGACTACCTCATTATCTTTTCATTGAGGACGATAGTCAACATAATCGCTCATCACTAATGATAGCTTTACCATGCGGGTTGATACAATTGCAATTATATAAATTGTATATAGTTTTTTATGTCATTACTTTTACACAATAGAAATGTGCTGATAAAAAATGTGTTTTTATGTCTTCATAGGCTGATCGCCATAAGTTTTTTATTTTTTGTATACGGAGTTGAATATGGGCTTGTTTTTTGCAGGATGTTTTGATGTTTTTATTGGTAAAATCACAGAAAAATGGGACATTATTTACAGAATTTTGATCAAAAGATGTTTAAGCTGCCCACGACTTTCAACGTGATCTCAAATAGGGCAGTCCTATGCTATCTTTTACCTCTCAATAGAGCCACATCAGGCCTCTCACTGGGTCAACAGACCTCCTTCATCCAGAGAGAAAAAAATAAAAAAACACCCTACCTTCAGGCTGCACTTCTTATGACAGCCTGTGAAAGTGGGCGGTACAGAACAACAAAATGGAGGCACCCTTTCCTCCCCATATAGGTTAAAATCAATATACACCAAATATAACGTATAGTGTTGAGCGATTGCGTTGGCTATCGAGATCGAGCGATAGTCGATAGTCGGCCGCTATCGATAAGGTTTTTCGATAGTGAGCATCGTTTAAATGAGCGATTAGCATTAAAGTCTATGGGAGAGCAACAACACCTTCATTATTACACCCAAACAAGGCTGGAGAAGCTGAAATTAACATCCACAACAGTCAAATGGATACGTGCTACATCTTGGGCAACACATTTAAGGTTGTAAAAGTCACAGAAAAAAAGTCACAGACCATTCACTATCCCTGTCTTGTAACCACAGCATAAACCCTTAAACCTGCATCACCCACAAATTACAAAGTGCCAGAAGGCAGCATGATTTGAACCATCATGTTACTTGAACTGGACATTGAATATCCCTGTTCTGGAACGCAGAATGACCATTAAACCTGTCTGACACACAGTTTAAAAAGTGCCAGAAAAAGGAGTCTTTCAACCACCATTTTAGTTGAACTGGACATTTTCTGTCCCTGTCCTGGGCCACAGTATGACCATTAAACCTGTCTGCCCCCCAGTTTAAACAAAGTGCCGGAAAAAAGGAGTCTTTCAACCACCATTTTAGTTGAACTGGACATTGACTAGAACTGTCCTGTGCCATAGCATGACCCAGGGCCGGAGTTACAGTGGGTGCGGTGAGAGCCCAGGCTGGCATCCGCCCCATCTATTAACACGCGGGTTTAAAAAATGCCCTGATGACGCAGCAACAAAAACTGCCTGCTGAAGCAGAGTGCGGAAGCGGAAGTGTGAGAACTCCACCCTTTCCCTCAGTACACCAGTCAAGACCTGGGTAGCGCTTGCCCCTCCTATGAGTGCGACCCCAATTGAGCTTCACTTGGAAATACTGGTGGTTAACGCCCTGTTACACCCAGGTGGGCCCCTTTTTCTTGGCATTCTTTTTCTCATTTACTCAACGTGCTGGAGGAAATTGTCTCTGTACTTTGTTCTCTGTCCGTGCTCCATACTCCATGTCCCCTGAATAACTTACATCTGGTCAAGTTTTCCTGTACCTCCCTTGTACATTTTTAGGGGAATTTTTTTACCAGCTATTTTGTACATGGGAAGTTTTTTAGTAGTTTAATTCTAGAAAACACATTTTTAAAATAGGATGGAATCCCACCATGTCTTTGTTTTCTCTTTTTCATTGTATTAAATGGGTTGTCTCAATACAGGGATTGCTAGCTATGTTAAAGATCTTTCAAAAACAAGTCATTTTGCAATATTGTCCATTAGTTTTCGTATGATACACGGTATTTTTTTCACCTTTCAATTCACCTGTGGTGAATACAGAATTGCCGTTTTTAAGATTTACGTGGATGCTGCGTCAATGAAAAATGCTGGGTGTGCAAAAGTCAAAAAACACGTAACTGTTATGTTTTGGTATAATAAACGATATTTTTTGCACCTTTCAATTCACCTGTGGTGAATATAGAATTGCTGTTTTAAGATATACGTAGATGCTGCGTCAATGAACAATGCTGGGTGCGCAAAAGTCAAAAAACACGTAACTGTTATGTTTTGGTATAATAAACGGTATTTTTTGCACCTTTCAATTCACCTGTGGTGAATATAGAATGGCTGTTTTAAGATTTACGTAGATGCTGTTGTCAATGAACAATGCTGGGTGTGCAAAAGTCAAAAAACACGTAACTGTTATGTTTTGATATAATAAACGGTATTTTTTGCACCTTTCAATTCACCTGTGGTGAATATAGAATTGCTGTTTTAAGATTTATGTAGATGCTGCGTCAATGAACAATGCTGGGTGCGCAAAAGTCAAAAAACACGTAACTGTTATGTTTTGGTATAATAAACGATATTTTTTGCACCTTTCAATTCACCTGTGGTGAATATAGAATTGCTGTTTTAAGATTACGTGGATGCTGCGTCAATGAACAATGCTAGGGTGCGCAAAAGTAAAAAAACACGTAACTGTGAGTTTTTCGTACGATACACAGTATTTTTTGGGAACAAACAACCTGTGCTGACTACAAGATTGCTGTATTGTAATTTAACTGCAAGGTGGATATATCAACAATCACAGGTGTAATGGTAAAATTGAAAATGAACACCTATCTGAAATGTATACTGATAATAAAAGTGGAGTTTTGCAGCTAACAAAGAGACCTGCAGTTACTAGAAATGATATGTATCCAATATAATTTCAGGCTGCCCACTTTCCTGGAAATTTTTCAATAGCTATCTGTTAATAATAAAGATATTCCTGTTCAATGTCTACACTTAGTCTTGGTGATCTTTATCCAGTGTTCTTTATAGATAGAGCTTGTCTGTGTTCGCCCGCGGGCTCCCCCCCCCCACCGCTACCACCCCCGTGAAATTACAGCGGTAGATGCTGCTTTAAAATTCTCTAGCTAATTACGTAAAATCTTCAAATCTCTAATCTAACTAAATTGGAAGGATCACAGCTAATAGTAGAGGTTTCTCTGTGCAGAAATAGACTAATTTCGCTGAGCTGTTTGGCCACAGGCAGAGCGCAGGTCCTATCCCTATGAGACGCTGAGAGACACTGAGGCTGAAACAGGAAACACTGTTCTATGTAAAACGAGGTCATGTGATTTTTCCAGCCAATCGCAACCATACACATCCCAGTCATGACGTCGCACACACATCTCACCCTACTCTATTCTGTAATCTGATTTGCTGGCCGCCAAAATTACAGGAAGCGCCGAAAAAGGCGCGATCTTAATAGATGATGCTCAGATTTTAACCTTAATTATCGCATGATCTGGAAATTTCGATCACCATAAAAACCTTGCCGATTTCAACTTTGTCGATAAAAATCGCTCAACGCTAATAATGTATGGTTCTGCACAAAAAACACTTCTGAAAAAACATATGCAAACCTGGGTGCCACTGGCAGGGCTGTGGCACACATATATAAATATACATGTACACATGCACACCACTGCCAGCGGCACACTACTGCAAAAAGGGCAATACATTACGTGGAAATCCCTAAAGAAGCATTTATGCTATCTATCATACATGAAAAATTTTTGAGATTCTCGGTTCACATATTTTGATCAAAAGATGTTTAAGCTGCCCACGACTTTCAACGTGATCTCAAATAGGGCAGTCCTATGCTATCTTTTACCTCTCAATAGAGCCACATCAGGCCTCTCACTGGGTCAACAGACCTCCTTCATCCAGAGAGAAAAAAATAAAAAAACACCCTACCTTCAGGCTACACTTCTTATGACAGCCTGTGAGAGTGGGCGTGTACAGAACAACAAAATGGAGGCACCCTGTCCTCCCCCTATAGGTTAAAATCAATATACACCAAATATAACGTATGGTTCTGCACAAAAAACATTTCTGAAAAAACTTATGCAAACCTGGGTGCCACTGGCAGGGCTGCGGCACACATATATATATATATACATGTACACACGCACACCACTGTGCGTGTATTCAGTAGCTAGTCCTTTTCACTCCCTGAGTTGTTGAAGCCTGAACAGGCTCCAAGAGAGGTTAAGTTTTAGTGTTAGGACTCACCTGTACTGCTGTCCCCTTGACGAAATCCGGAGGTGAGCTTAAACACTTTTAATCAAAACTGTGAATGAACTAAGAACCCCAAATTTTCATATATCCTTAGCAGTAATGCATTTAAAAAAAAAATCCTATATGCTTTTGATGTTTTCTTGGTTTATAGTGTGCTACTGGCATTTGGAATATAGTAGAAGCCAGTAAACATGCCCCTGAATTAAAAATGAAGCAAAGAAAACAAGACAGAGGTAAGATGAATCGATGTAGTGAGAGCAGTATTTTGACAGATTTGTTTGAGATTCAGTAGAACCAGCAGTAGTCCCCGGCGCCGCCGCTATACCGCCGCCCCCGCCAAATCGTTAGGGTCCTAAGCCGCTACCAGTCGCTAAACTATGCTTAGCGGCTTAGGACCTTGGCGACGGCAGCGGTGGCGGGACTAACTGTATGTGCGTCCGCCGGACGCACATACAGTTAGATGCTTCAGCGGAGCAGAGAGCTCCGCGGAGTAATCTGTGGCCGCAGTCAGGATGTGCACAGCCCAGGCGGCGTGCGCGTCACACCTGCCCCGCGCGGGCCTGGTGACGTCACCCCGCTGAAGAAAAGACCGGGAGCACCGACAGCGACAGCGGCAGGGAGCGAGGTCAGGTAAGTGCTGTCAGGGTATTACTTTTAATTAGCGCTATTCATGCGGGGGTCTATTATCTACTGTTTTATGTGCAGGGAGGGCGGCTTTTATCTATTGTTATATGTGCAGGGAGGGGGCGTTATCTATTGTTTTTATGTTTCAGGGAGGGGCTATTTACTGTTATATGTGCCGGGGGGCTATTATCTACTGTTATATGTGTAGGGAGGGGGCTGTTATCTACTGTTATATGTGCAGGGAGGGGCTATTATCTACTGTTATATGTGCAGGGAGGGGGCTGTTATCTACTGTTATATGTGCATGGAGGGGGGCTGTTATCTACTGTTATATGTGGAGGGAGGGGGGCTGTTATCTAAATGTTATATGTGCAGGGAGGGGGGCTGTTATCTATTGTTTATGTGTAGGGGGGGGGGCTGTTATCTATTGTTATATGTGTAGGGGGGGGGGGCTGTTTTCTATTTTTTTATGTGCAGGGGGGGGGGCTGTTATTATGTTAAAATGTGCAGGGAGGGGGCTGTATCTATTGTTATAAAGTGCAGGGAGGGGGGCTGTTATCTATTCTTATATGTCAGGGAGGGGCTGTTATCTTAAATTTTTATATGTGCAGGGAGGGGGCTGTTATCTATTGTTATATGTGCAGGGGGGGGGCTGTTATCTATTGTTATAAGTGCAGGGAGGGTTGCTGTTATCTATTTTATATGTGCAGGAGGGGGGCTATTATCTACTGTTATATGTGCAGGGAGGGGGGGCTATTATCTATTGTTATATGTGCAGGGAGGGATGCTATTATCTACTGTTATATGTGCAGGGAGGGGGGCTATTTTCTCTTGTTATATGTGCAGGGAGGGGGGCTGTTATCTACTGTTATATGTGCAGGGAGGGCTATTATCTACTGTCATTTTTGCAGGGAGGGGGGCTATTATCTACTTATATACGTGCAGGGAGGAGCTATAATCTACCTACATATGTGCTGTGAAAGGCTATAAGCTACCTGAATATACACGTTCTGTGGCCTAATAAAGCTATCTATAATACCCGCTGGGGGACCTAAACCTGACCTATATACCTGCTGGGGGACCTAAAATCTCCTATATAAACCCGCTGGGGGACCTAAATTCTGTCTATATAAACCCGCTAGGGACCTAAACCTGGCTATATACCTGCTGGCGGGGCCTAAACCTGGCTATATACCTGCTGGGGGACCTAAACCTGCCTATATACCTACTGGGGGACCTAAACCTGCCTATATACCTACGGGGGATCCAATAACTTGCCTATATACCTACTGGGGGATCCATAACCTGCCTATATACCTGCTGGGGACATATAAAAATACACACCTACCTACTGGAGATATATAAAGTATATAACCACCTACTAGAGGACGTTATAACTTACTGGGGGAACCCTTTTACCTTTACTGGGGGATCACATAAATTTTCTGCGTGTGAAGTCGCTAACAGTCGTTAAGCCCGGGTTTTTAAGGCCTCAGCTCAAGTCAGTTGATAAAGAGTTGCAATCGACCCCCGCGACTCCAAATCGGTTGTTAAGCCAGTTGTTAAGGCCTCAAGTCGATTGTTAAGACCTTAGCAATCGACTCCGGGGACTAACCAGCAGCTAGGCAAAGGACAAACTCTGGAGCAACAAAATGGTTGGGAAATGTTAATGACAACTATTAAATTGCTTAATTTCACATTTAGGAAGCAAATAGCCAATAAAAGAATGTTAGTTCAAGGGTGTCCACAGCCTTTAATTTTGTAAAAAATGTATTTGACATGAGATGTTATTGTTATGCAGTATCTTGGCTAGATTTTCCAGGACAAGCGGTAGTTAGATTGTCATTTGTGACTCATTATTTGTATCTTGTGGTGTTCTGAGAGATAATGACTGATTCAGTAACTAAACACTATATCATCACAATTTTATGAGTAAATACAATTATACCAATTTTTGGCAGGCCTTTATTTATCTGGGACCAAATATATACAACATTATGTAATTAAATAACAATACAAATTAAAACCTTAAAATGAATTAACAATTTTGTGGGAAATTAACCTGAGCGCAGATTATTTTAGAAAAGGTTAATGTTTTGCTTTTGCGTGTCTGAAATATTACATTAGTGTGAATTAAACATCCAGTACCAGATTTACATGTGCCTACAATAAGATTTTGATTAGCCAGTAAAGGGGCCTCTTCATACACACTTTGATAGCATACTTTATGTTTTTAACATTTGCAACATACATTTTCCTCTAACAATTTTTAAGTCCTGCAGAGAAACCTATAGGAAAAAACACTGGAAAAATATCCAGAACATAATGCATTCTGAAAAAAGCAGCAGTGACCCCCCTTCCCCACCAAAAAAAACCTTTACAAACTAAATGTAACATGTTTTATATTACCTGTAGAATATAAAGTAACATAATAAAATATTTTCAACATACAACACTTTACAGAAAAAACACATACAAAAATGGGACATTACTTACTCAAAAAAACACTACAATTTTTGGGCCATATTCAAAGGTCAATGGCTGGACTAGACTGAACCCAGTAGCAGGCTACTTTGGCCCATATGCTACCTGGGAAAAATTAACAGGTGCATATAATTGCTGAGCAGCAGCTCAGACACCCTACTACTACGGGAACAATGATATGATAAAAAACAGCACATTAACTTAATATTAGTGTTGAGCGATTACGTTGGCTATCGACATCGGTCGATAGTCGGCCACCATCGATAAGGTTTTTCGATAGTCGATCATCTCCGATGACCATTAAAGTCTATGGGAGAGCGACAACACCTTCATTCTTACACCCAAACAGGGCTGGAGAGCTGGAATTAACAGCCACAACAGTCAAATGGTTTACCTGCTAATCTTAGCAAAACGCTTAGGCTATAAAAGCCACAGAAAAAAAGTCACACACCATTCACTATCCCTGTCTTGTACCACAGCATGAACCTTAAACCTGCATCACCCACAAATTAAAAAGTGCCAGAAGGCAGTATTATTTGAAAAAGGTAACCACCATTTTATTTAATTTGGGCTTAATTCCCTGTCCTGGGCCCAGATGACCTTAAAAAACCCGCTGACCCCAGATTAAAAAGTGCCGGAAAAAGGGGTCTTTAACCACCATTTTAGTTAAATGGCAGACAAATCCCCGTCCTGGGCCGGGGACAGATGACCTTAAACCCGTCTGAACCACAGATTAAAAGTGCGGAAAAAGAGTCTTTCAACCACCATTTTAGTTGAACTGGACATTACTAAACCCGTCCGGGCCCAGATGACCCCAAAAAACCTGCTGACCCCAGTTTAAAAAATGCCGAAAAAAAGGGGTCTTTCAACCACCATTTTAGTTTAAATGGACATTTACTTCCCCGTCCTGGCCCAGTATGACCATTAAACCTGTCTGACCCCCAGATTAAAAAGTGCCGGAAAAAGGTGTCTTTCAACCACCATTTTAGTTTCACTGGACATATACTGTCCCTGACCCGGGCCACAGTATGACCATTAAACCTGTCTGAACCACAGATTAAAAAGTGCTGGAAAAAGTAGTCTTTCAACCACCATTTTAGTTGAACTGGACATTATCTATACCTGTCCAGGGCTACAGCATGAGCCCCAAACCTGCATGACCCACAGATTAAAAAGTGCCAGAAAAAGGAGTCTTTCAACCACCATTTTAGTTGAACTGGACATTGACTATACCTGTCCTGGACCGCAGTATGACCATTAAACCTGTCTGACCCCCAGATTAAAAAGTGCCGGAAAAAGGAGTCTTTCAACCACCATTTTAGTTGAACTGGACATTGACTATACCTGTCCTGTGCCACAGCATGACCCAGGGCCGGAGTTACAGTGGGTGCGGTGAGAGCCCAGGCTGGCGTCCGTCATCTATTAACATGCAGGTTAAAATGCCCTGATGACGCAGCAACGAAAACTGTCGTGCTGAAGCAGAGTGCGGAAGCGGAAGTGTGAGAACTCCAGCCTTCCTCAGTACACAGTCAAGACCTGGGTAGCGCTTGCCCCTCCGTATGAGTGTGGACCAATTGAGCTTCACTTGGAAATACTGGTGGTTAACGCTCCTGTTACACCCAGGTGCCCTTTTTCTTGGCATTCTTTTTCTCATTTTACTCAACGTGCTAGAGGAAATGGTCTCTTTACTTTGTTCTCTGTCCTTGCTCCATACTCCATGTCCTCTGAATAACCTACATCTGGTCAAGTTTTCCTGTACCTCCTTGTACAATTCAGAGGAATTTTTTTAACAGCTAATTTGTACATGCAAAGTTTTTTAGTAGTTTAATTCTAGAAAACACATTTTTAAAATAGGATGGAATCCCACCATGTCTTTGTTTCTCTTTTTTTAATTGTATTAAATGGGTTGTCTCAATACAGGGATTGATAGCTATGTTAAAGATCTTGCAAAAACAAGTCATTTTGCAATATGTGTCCATTAACAATGTCCTACCTATTCCTGTTTCTGACAGCACCATCACCCTTGAGCCACTCTTGACAATTGTAAAGAACAAATGTCTGTTAGAAACAACATTTTTTTAGAATAGGACCTGTAGTATAGCTGCATGTCACAGCAAAAATGCCCCCAAAATTCAAAACATGACCTATGAGCCACTTTGACAATTGTGAAGAACAAATGTCTATTAGAAACAAACATTTTTTAGATTAGGACCTGTAGTATTGCTGCATTTCAAAGCAGCATGACCCAAAAAATTATAAATATGACTACTCAGCCACTGTTAAAAATTGTGAGGGAGAAATGCACGTAAAAAGCAACATATCTGTTCCAAAGGACAATAATTATTGCTGTATCTCACAGCAACATGACCCCAAAAAATTATAAATATGACTTCTCAGCCACTGTTAAAAATTGTGAGGAAACATGACCCCAAAACCATTGACAATGCGAAAAATTCTAAAGATGAAGTGAGTAAATGGAATATGGTTTTGTCATGAAACCTTGGTGTCTTTTACAGTCTCCTCACAGCAAAACCAGCAAAATGAACTGTTGGGAACTGAGAATAAAAATTGCAGTAAGAAATGATCATTTTAAAAATAATTTTTTCAAGAGGACCATTTCAGTTTGGAGAGGAATGTGAAGTAGACCAGCAACTAATCGGTGACCTCGGCAATTGGGGCCACAACATCATCAGAGATCCATGCCTGATTCATGTCCAACGATCGTTCCAGAACTAAGATCACCACAATGCTCATGCTGACAAGGGCATTGTCTGCACTGACCATTTTGGTGGCTTCTTCAAAACTGGCAAGGATGGTGCAGAGCTCTTTCTCTGGGCACGTGATGCCACCAGAGGACCTTGGGGGAAAGAGCCCTGCACCATCCCTGCGGTTTTGAAGAGCGTGCGCCGAGCCTGAGAGCCACCGTCACCCCCAGAGACATCCACCCAGCTAACCCAGTGAGCTGTCACAGAGACATAGCGGCCTTGGCCGTCCTTACTAGTCCATGTGTCGGTGGTCAGGTGAACTTTTCCGGCCACAGATGCTGACAACGCGCTTGAAATTTTAGATGACACGTGGCTGGCCAGGGCAGGAACGGCTTTTCTGGCAATGAAATGCCTGCTCAGCAATCTGGTATTGGGGGCAGGCGAGGGCCATGACGTGGCGGACCCCAACGGTGTCCACCAGATGGAAAGGCAACATTTCCAAGGCCAAAAGCCTGGCAATGCCGACATTCAGGCTTTTGGCTTTGGGATGGTTTGGGTTAAAGTGTTTCTTCTGCTCCCAAACCTGGAAGACAGAAGGCTGACTGCTAGACTGGCCGCTGTACGGCGTGCAGGTCGTCAAACTGGCGGAAGGAGAAGGGGTAGGATGGGTCTCTGGTGGTGCTGGTGGTACTTGGGCGACGGTGGAGGCTGAAGCGGAGGCTGATCCCTGATCATGACTCTGAGAGACATGAGCAGCTGAGGAACGCTTGGTGGTGGCGGAGGAGGAGGAGGCGAAGACAGAGGGTGTGACAGTGGTTGGAGGCCCGGCGTCGGTCTGGCCTTTTCTGGCCAAGTGTTCCCTCCATTTCAACTCATGCATTCGCTGCATGTGACTAGACATGTTGGTGGTGGTTAACCACTTAAGGTTCTTGCCTCTACTTATGCGTTTACGGCAAAGGCGGCATATGACATCGCTGGGTGAATCAGAGGCTTGCTCAAAGAAGGCCCAGGCTTGAGAGGTCCTGGACCTTTTTGACGGTGATAAGCGAGGAGCGGGGTTTGCGCTGACCGTGGCTGGCGGAATCATATCAGCGGACATCTGCGACCGCCCTCTCCCTTTTTGTGGCGGGACCCGTATTGACACTACCCCATCGTCTTCCTCCTCGTCCACTGATGAAGCGCTCGCAAGCAAATTCTGCGGAAAAGACCACGATGGATCCGCAATGTTGTCATCATCATCATCATCATCAACACAGGTGACTTGGTCGTCCTGACTTTCTGCATCCAGGAGCTGCGGGCTACAAGCAAGAGGGCCTGCAAGGCGTTGCCGACCGCCCGGGATTTTTGCCGATTGACCGGCTTCCTTCTCCTCCTCTGATGGCATCAGTAACTGGGCGTCAGAGCAGACTAAATCATCCTCTTGATCTTTTAACATGCCTTCTGACCCCAATCGCATTTTGTCATCAAAGAGGTCTTCAGAAAATGGATTATCCACAGTGGTGGGTACACGAGTTGACATTTGGGCTGCTTCATGTTGGACGGATGCTGATGATGACATTTGTGGCCGTGACTGGGAGGACGAGGAGGTAAGACTGCTGGATGCAGGTTGCATTAACCACTGAAGGACAGATTGGCGACGCTGTTCGTTACTGAGATTCACAGGGCCCTGACCCAGCGATGACAGGCCTGACGGTCCTGCAACTGACGATCCGCTTGCATGCGTGTTGTCGCCAGCACTGGAAGGAGCACCTTCTCTCGTACCTCTACCTCCATGTGCTACCCCCCTCTTTGCTCGCTTACCACCTGCATTTCGCTCCATGTTCAGAAATATAAAAATTTGAGAAGGTATGGAATAGTTTTGGAAAGTCTCTTATTAAAAGACGGCAAATCACAGCTATTCTCAAATCCCTCTAATCAAAACAAAATTGCTGGATTCAAATTTAACTGCAAGGTGGCTCTATCAACAAATCTGGACTGGGCAAAAGTGCAAAAAACACGTATCTGTTATGTTTTCGTATAATACACGGTATTTTTTTGCACCTTTCAATTCACCTGTGGTGACTATAAAATTGCTCTTTTCAGATCTACGTGCAAGCTGCGTCAATGAACAAAGCTGTAGTGCGCCAAAGTAAAAAAACACGTATCTGTAATGGTATTTTGCGGTGATAATGACAAGGTATTTTTGGACACCTTATCAAATTCACCTGTGGTTTGACTAACAATAATTGCTGATCTCAAAAATTCTAAACTGCAAAGTAGACTTTAATCAACAACACTGGCCTCGCGGCCAAAGTGAAAAAACACGTATCTGAAATGTATTCGGATAATAAAAGGTATTTTTTGGCACCTATCAATTCACCTGTGGTGACTAAAAAATTGCAGTATTCACATTTAAGTGCAAGGTGCCTCAATGAACAAAGCTGGACTGGGCAAAAGTGCAAAAAACACGTATCTGTAATGTATTCGGATAATAAAAGGTATTTTTGGCACCTATCAATTCACCTGTGGTGACTACAAAATTGCTGTATTCAAATTTAACTGCAAAGTAGATCTATCAACAAAGCTGGACTGCGCCAAAGTGAAAA
The DNA here is from genome assembly GCA_025379985.1 of Phyllomedusa bahiana. NCBI lineage: Eukaryota > Metazoa > Chordata > Amphibia > Anura > Hylidae > Phyllomedusa > Phyllomedusa bahiana. The sequence continues at coordinate 16,465 of JAODAL010052340.1, forward strand.
AACACGTATCTCAAATGTATTCGGTGTAACGCCTCACTTACGTCCGGCGCCCTCCTGGGCCGTCATGGGGGTATTTCGCTCCTGGATCTCCGTCTTTGGTAAATGGAATATTGGCACTCAGACACAGGGGCTTCTTTCAACTGGCCTCAGCCTGTTTATTTTTGGCACAGGTTACAGCCTTCAGTAATAAAACAAATAAACATCTCTGCGGTCTGGCCACTTACTAACCTTGGTGAGACCCTCTCTCAGCTGTGGTCTGAGTCTATTACTCCGGACCACTACACACACCTTTGACCAGCCACCACTGGTATACAGGCTTCCCACAAGCCTCTGGGGGCAGAGCCTCTCTTCAGCTCCACTGCTGCTCCACTGCCAGGTAGCAGACCACGCCCCCCGAACACCTGTAGTCACAGGCTTTTATAGGCCTCCAGGGATGTGTCCAAAACGTATCCTGGAGCACGGGGAACATGGGAACATAGGAACATGGGGAGTAGACACCCACCCGACACATTGTCTACTCCCAATAAGAGCCGACCCCAAGAATGGCTGAAAAGCCAAGCTAACGATCCACCTTTGCCAACCACTTAGTGTGGCTGACAATACATATGACCGGCTCCTATTCCACCAAGGCCACATATCCTTGGTGGCATGTCGCATATACCACTCTGGTATATCGCCACCTAGTGGCATAAACAGGCACTTACATGTAGCCGGTCCGCCACATCGGATAAAAAAAGGTATTTTTTGGCACCTATCAATTCACCTGTGGTGACTAAAAAATTGCAGTATTCACATTTAAGTGCAAGGTGCCTCAATGAACAAAGCTGTAGTGCGCCAAAGTCAAAAAACACGTATCTGTAATGTATTCGGATAATAAAAGGTATTTTTTGGCACCTATCAATTCACCTGTGGTAACTACACAATTGCTGGATTCAAATTTAACTGCAAGGTGGCTCTATCAACAAATCTGGACTGGGCAAAAGTGCAAAAAACACATATCTGTAATGTATTCGGATAATAAAAGGTATTTTTGGCACCTATCAATTCACCTGTGGTGACTACAAAATTGCTGTATTCAAATTTAACTGCAAAGTAGATCTATCAACAAAGCTGGCCTGCGCCAAAGTGAAAAAAACACGTATCTGAAATGTATTCGGATAATAAAAGGTATTTTTTGGCACCTATCAATTCACCTGTGGTGACTAAAAAATTGCAGTATTCACATTTAAGTGCAAGGTGCCTCAATGAACAAAGCTGTAGTGCGCCAAAGTCAAAAAACACGTATCTGAAATTTATTCGGATATTACAAGGTATTTTTGGCACCTATCAACCTGTGCTGACTTGCTGGATTCTAATTTAAGTACAAGGTGGATATATCAACAAAGGTGGAATGGGCAAAATTGAAAATGAACACCTATCTGAAATGTATACTGATAATAAAAGTGGAGTTTTGCAAATAAACAAAGAGACCTGCAGTTACTAGAAAAGATGTGTATCCTATAAGTTCAGGCTGCCCAATATCCAGGAAATATTTCAATAGAAAACTGTTAATAATAAAGCTATTGCAATGTCTACACTAAGTCTTGGTGAACATTATCCAGTATTCTTTATAGTGCTAGACTGTGTTCGCCCGCGGGGGCCCCCCCATCCGTTCCCCCCCGTGACTTTACAGCGGTAGATGCTCCTTTAAAATTCTCTACCTAACTATATAAAATCTTCCAATCTCTAATCTAACTAAATTGTAAGGATCACAGCTAATAGTAGAGGTTTCTCTGTGAAGAAATATAATTAGAGATGGGCGAATTTCTCAAAAATTCGATTCGGTCACTTCGCCGAATTTTCCGACAAAATTAGTTTCGTTCCGAATTACTTCGGCACGAATCGCGTTAAAAAGCAGCTATTTCCAGGCTGCACAGAGCCTGCAGGGTGCTGTAGAACGTTGTGCCATGCTTAAATATGCAGAGGGAGCTTGGTTTGGTCTTCATACAATGTTGTGTTTTAGTATGACACGCAGATGACTGCCGCCGCTCTTAGAATCGCTTCACTATAAAATTCCCTGGGCACTTAAGAGGGCAAAACTGACCAAAAAACTCAAGCGGGAATGTAGCCTGATAAAGTCATGCCAGCGAAAGCTGGAAAAAAACAAGCTGAGTGACAGAGTGACATTAGTGACAGAGTGTGGAGGTGACGGCGGCAGCCACAGCAGCATGAGGTCAGGCAGTGGCACAATGACATTCTGGAGTTGTCAAAACACGAGGAAGCCACAGAGTGGCACAATGACTGAGAGCGAAGGTCACGGCGGCAGCAGTATGATGTCAGACAGTGGCACTATGGCATTCTGGAGGCGGCTAAACAGTATTAGGCCACAGAGTGGCACAATGATACAGTGTGGAGGTCACGACAAAAGAAAAGGCTGAGATAGGCAGTGGCAAAAAGGGACATTCTGGGGGCGGCAAAACAGTAAGGCACAAGTGGCACAATCCACAGTGTGGGGTCACGCACAGCAGCATAATCGGGCAGTGGCACAATGACTTCTGGAGGTGGCAAAAACAGGGGAAAGCCACAGAGGGCACAATGACTGAGAGCGAAGGTAACGGCCAGCAAAACTAGGTCAGGCAGTGGCACAAATGAACATTTGTGGAGGACATGGCAGAAGCCAAGCAGCAGCATGGGTCAGACAGTGGCACAATGACAAGTGTGGATGTCACGCAACAGCAACAGCAGTGCACATGAGGCATAGATAGACAATGCAGAGTGTTGAGGGGGTGGCAATCCCTCCTGGAAAAAGATGATGGTAGGCAGATGGAAAAACTGTCAAGATGTGTGTCATCAGGTGGGGGGGCCAGCTCAGAATTGTGGCTGAGGCAGGTGTTTAAACCCAGACTGACCCTAAGGCATTTGGTGTGTGGAAACCCTGGCCACCACCCCTGTTTCACTTGACAAAGGTCGTGTTCACTTTCCCCCGGGGAAAAGCGGGTTTCCTTGGGGTAAGATGGCCCCCGCCCGAACCCCCGTTGATCCCACACTACTCCCCGGTCGGACAGTTCTCCACTGCAAAATGGGCAAGTTGCGGCCACACCCCATTTTGGGGGTGCCCAGTAGAGCGGTCTTTAAGGAGGTGGCAGAGTGCTGTCCAAGTAGGCCACAACTGTCGGTTCAGGGACTCTCCAGTTGCTGCTGCTGTGGCGACTGCCCCCCTCACTAGGCGGGTGAGGAACTGCCTCAGTGACTCCAGACTTGGTTACTACTGATGGACTGGTACTGCTCTACCCCCCCCTTCCCCTAGCGCCGCGCGTAAAACTGAGCGTGAAAAAACCCCCCCCGGTCAGGACCTGTAGAGGAAGGACGATCCCACACATAGGCAGCAGCCAATGATTACGGGGTTTTCCCTATAGTTTTTGGGTTTGTCTTCCTTCAATAGGGGGAAAAAAAGGCCCCCATTTTGGCCCAGTACGAGGCCAATAGGGGGGAGACCCAGAAAGTCATCCTCGCCGGATGTGACTATTCGGCTGTCATAGCCAGGCAAATAAGCATGCTGGGGCCCATTGCAAAAGTGACTCCGGGAGCTCCCTGCCCCCATTCCATGTATACTGCCACGGTGCTTGGGGGTCTCTGTCTCGTTTTCCCCTCTCTCCATCCACCTCCCCATGCTCCTGCTCCTTTTTCTTGTCCCCGGGGGTAGAAAATCCACCATTTCACCAGAAAATTTCTGCTCCAATGTCCTCCCTCCTCCTCCATTTCAGTCCCCCCCGGGATCATGTGGCCTGAGATGTAGTGCCACGTCTCCAGTCCCCTGCCCAGACAGATTTTTCAGCATCAGTTCCAGGACATGAAGCAGTGGAATGATGTTATTATCCCGTAGTCCTGGCGATGAAAAAATAACGTCGCCTTCTCAAAGGGCCTCAAAACGGCAGGTGTCACGTGAGTGCCCTGGCTGACATAAAAAGTTACACAGGGGATACTTCCGTCTGCCGGGATCATCAAAAAATGTTTAATGGCCTTTCTTGTTCATACAGGGTCCAAATGTGCAGGCGGAAATTTCCGCGGGTGGAAAAGCATATCAGAGTGTGTTGGGGGAGGCGTTCTGCGCGCAACTCGAGGAGGGGGTTCCCCGGGCTTTGTAGAATGGATAAAGTGCATCCCAATTTCCGGGCCCATTTTCAGAAGTTTTAAAGTCGGGGAAGACTTCGGGAACCTTTTCACAACCAGTTGAAAACTTGCCCCATGCAGGGCGCAGGCCCTTTCCCTCCCCCGTGCAGCGGGACACCATTTTCCCTCCCATTGTCCGTCACCAGGGTTTCCCCAATTTGCATTTGGGCGCGGGGGGGAAAACCCCACACCGATTTCTTGCTGCATGAGCGGACATTTTCCCCCTGTTGACTTTTTTCCCCCGAGCCAAGCAGGTGTAAACTGCGTGACACGCTGTGCCCCTAACCCTTGGGGTATGATGGGCAGTATTGTGGAGGCTGGATGGTGGTGATGGAGGGGGGGAGGGGGACTTTGGTGCAGGTGCAGAATTTTTACAACGTGGGAGGAAAAAAGGGGTCCCCTGTCAATTTTTGGTGTCCCGGGCTGGAAGCCATTCACCCAGGGGGCCGTAAAGGACATGTACTGGCCCTGCCCCGTAGTTACAGCTCCAGATCCGCCTGCCTTTTGCACCTTGGAAAAAACCGAAAAGTAAAGGACTGCCCCACCTTTGTTTACATATTTATGAAGTGCTGGTTACTGCTTTTTGGAAAAAAATTTAGGGTTTGGAACTCCCCATCTGGGCTCGGCACAAGCCTTTAGTTATCTGAAGGGTGCAGAGCCCCACCTTTTGGGAAAGGGGGGGACTGCAGTCCCAAAATTTGGGCGGGGACCCACGGTCAGTGCTGCCCCTTTAGGATGGTTGGACACTATTTTGTTTTTTTGCAATCACCTCGCTAAACGATGCTGGCCCCATGAGTACGAGGAGCAGGAGCATTGGCCCCGGGGAAATTTGATTCAAAGAGAAACAGCTCCTTCTGCAGAGGGGTGGAGCCTTGACTGGCTGAAAATGGCATGCGTGCCACTGGGGTGTGCTGTGTTTGCGGGGGCAGGGGCCCCACCACCTCTGAGCCAGTTCTCCCAGGCCCCCGGGATGGTGACGTTGATGTTTGACGCAGGGCCGTGGTGCCAAGTTAGCTCCCTGGCCCCTTCACTTTCTGCCACATTTCATATACCCAATTGGGGTCCTCCAGTGTTTTAGCAAAAAACTGCCACCCCCCCGATATGGGATTTTACCGCCAAACGCTCCGCACTGATGCTACTGCCCCCGCTGCCCGTGAGCCCCTGTCTGCTACTTTTTTGGGACCGTAAAGGGGTTTTTTTAAACCCGGGGCCCGCTTGGCTCCGACCTCAAAAGCTGTATCCTGTGACTCAAGGCCACAGCCCCATTGCTGGCTGCGTGCTGCCTGACGCACAAGCTGACGCCCTCTTTCCTGACGATGATGAAGTTTTGCCTCACCCCCGGCCCCAAGTGCGGTCGTAATCATCACATTTGTGTTTTTCAAATCACTGCGTCCTCATCCCCCGTCTTTGGTTTAAAAAGGTGACCTCTAAAAACATGACCCCCAGGGCCACTCTCCCAATCTATATTTTTCCCGCCTTCTGCAAGAAGCGGGGCGATATTGGCCCCATTTCTTCGCTGCCAAGTAGCTGCTGATGCCCTCCTCAAATTTTTTCACCTCGCTATTAGTGGCGCTGAGCCCAGACCACATAGTAGACCTTGGCTAGGGGGAACCGGGTGGGACAGAGGCGGGTTTAGGGCAGGGGAGGGCCCCTGACCCCCCCCGGCCATGCCAACTAAAGGTTGTGTTGGGTTCCCCCCGACTCTTGGCGGGTTTTCAGATGTCATCGGGAAAGAGGATGACCTATAACCCAATCAAGAAAACCCCTTTGGGTTGTGAAAAAACCACGGCCGAGAGACAGCGGGGTTTGGCCTCACCGAGTGACCCCTGCTGCGACCCCTTGCTTTGCGGACCTGGGCCTGTTCCCGGAATTTTTTGTGCCACTCGCAGGTTTCAGAGCCTGCCACCTTTGTTGAAACTGTTGTTCAAAATGTACAGCACTTTGATGATGAATTGTAATGATAATATAAAACCCTGTTTTTGATCCAAATGAAACCCAGTAACAAATTGGGTAACCCTTGGTAAAAATTGTGCTCCACAAATGGCCCCGGAAAAATTTACTTGTATGTGTCGTTTAAAAACACTGTGTTTTTACTAAATGAAAAAACCAAACAGGCTTTTAATTAACCTTCGGAAAAGAAAAAGGTACAGGAAAAATTTAATTTTTTTTGGGTTGAAAAAGCGGTTTATTTTTTTCGCACAACCCGCAAAAAAACGTTAATTAACCCCCGGATGTAAATTGCGCCAAAAGAAATTTGGGCCCCCAAAATTTAGCTTTGTAGGTTTTTACAAGGTTTTTCTACGCCAAAAAAGAGATACAGTTGTAATTAAAAACCTTTGCTTTTGAATTAGGCATAGGAAAAATTTTTTTTTGGCGTTAAAAAGACGTTTTTGGGGTCAGCACACCAGCAAAAAAAAGTTAAATTTAACCCTGGATTAAATTTCGCCAAAGAATTGAGCCCCAAAAATAGTAGTTTGTAGCGTGTTACAATTGGTGTTTTCTACGCCACACAACAAGAGATACGTTGTAATTAACCTTTGCTTGGAATTGGCTATAGGGAAAAATGATATATTTTGGGGTTTAAAAAGACGGGTTTTTTGGGGTCCGCACACAGCAAAACAACGCTTTTTTAACCCCTGGATGTAAATTGCGCCCAAAAAATTTGGCCCCCAAAAAGTAGCTTTGTGCGTGTTACAATTGCGTGTTTTCTAAACCACAAACAAGGATACGTTGTAATTAACCTTTTCTTGTGTATTAGGGTACAGGTAAAATTTATTTATTTTTGGGGTTGAAAAAGACGGTTTTTTTGTCACCCCCCAGCAAAACAACCTTAATTTAACCCTGGATTAAATTGCGCCAAGAATTGAGCTGCACAAAATAGTAGCTTTTAGCGTTTACAAATTTCGTGTTTTCTACGCCACACAACAAGAGTACGTTGTAATTAACCTTTGCTTGTGAATTGGTTAGGAAAAATTTATAATTTTGGCGTTTAAAAAACGGTTTCTTGGGGGTCAGCCCCAAACCCGCAAAACAACCCCTTTAATTTAACCCCTGGATGTAAATTTTCGCCAAAAAATTGAGCCCCAAAAAAATAGTAGTTTGTAGGTGTTACAATTGCGTGTTTTCTTCCCACACAACAAGAAATCAGTTGTAATTTAACCTTTTTTTTGAAATTTTGGCTACGGGAAAAATTTTTATTTTGGGGTTTAAAAAGAGGTTTATTTGTCAACACCCAAAAAAAGCTTAAATTAACCCTATGTAAATTGCGCCCAAGAATTGAGCTGCACAAAATAGTAGCTTTGTAGGTTTACAATTGCGTGTTTTTTATCACACAACAAGAATAAGTTGTAATTAACCTTTGGTTTAAATTAGGCTACAGGAAAAATTTTTATTTTTGGCGTTTAAAAAAGGTTTTTGTGGCAGCACACCAGCAAAAAAACCTTAAAATTAACCCCCGGGTGTAAATTTCGCCAAAGAAAAGGCCCCCAAAAAGGCTTTTTTAGCATGTTACAAAAGGGTTTTCTACGCCCACAACAAAGATACAGTTGAAAATTTAAATTGCTTTGAATTGGCTACGGAAAAAAATTTTTTATTTTGGCGTTGAAAAAGAAAGGTTTATTTTGTCAGCCACCAGCAAAAAACGCTTAAAATTAACCCCCCGGTGTAATTGCCAATAGAATTTTGGCAGCCAAAATGAATTTGGGTTTTTTATTTTAAAAAGCTGTTTCTTTAAATGAATAAACAGGAATGGCTTTGATCCCCCTTGGGTATTGAATGTATATGAATGCAGTGGACAAAACTGGGTTTTTGATCCAATACCCAAAAAAAATTTGAAAAAGAACTTAAGAGAACAGTTCTGAGAAAGCTGAGACACCCCCCAGAAATCGCTATATAAAATCAATTCATCAGTAAGAGCTACAGCCGCGGCAGACCTTCCCCGATGAGCACAGTGAGAGGGGTTGAGCTCCCGGGGGTCGGGGCCCCGGGCTTTTTTTTGTCGGTGACGTCACAGAATCCCGCCGGTCCTGATTGCTTCACCCTGCAAAATGTCTGCAGGGTATGCCTTTTCCTCCCCGATGCTTTGCCCCATGTAGCGCCCGTACTCGCAGCCATTTTTCAATCAAAAACATTGTTCCCCCATTCCCCAAAGTTGACTTCGTTCTGAACCGAAGTTTTCCTAAATTTAAAAGAATTCACTTCGTTAGATCGATTCGCCCCCTCTCTAAATATAATAATTTCGCTGAGCTGTTTGGACACAAGCAAGCGCAGTCTTTTTGTCTGAGAGCTGAGAGACACTGAGGCTGAACGGGAAAAGCTGTTCTATTTTAAAAAGAGGTCATGTGATTTTTTTCCCGCCAATCGCACACACATCTCACCTGCTCTATTCTGTAAACTGATTTTTCGGCCGCCAAAAATTTCAGGGAAACCTGAAAATGTCGCGATCTTAATAGATGTGACATTTTTTTTTAAATTAACGCTGTTTCTAAAAAAACCCATCACCATAAAACGTGCGATTTAAACTTTGTCGATAATAATCGTCAACCCCCAAATTAATACCTGTTCACACCCGATGCGAAAAGCAAAACAACCTTTTCCTTGTGATTAGACACATTTTTCTTAGAATTTATAATACCATTTGTTAGTTTAATCTTAATACAGTACAAATTTGGGTTTCTTCTAATAAAATTCTTTTAATAAGTTTGACCTTTAATTTCTTTGTTTTGCATTACAATAAATTTAAATTTTCGCAAATCCAGCCATTTTTAAAGTATTTAATTAAAATGAGAATAACAACTTACCTAGCCGTATTAGAAAAACAGGTTGTTTATTGTCGGGTGTGGAAAAGGAATCTGGGGGCTTTTTTTCTAATGGTCCTAGAAGATTAATTGATGAAATATTAAAACGATCTATCTCAGTCACCATACTAATAGGTTAGATAGAATACCTTTCGATTAGTAGCAACAATTATCCCATAACCATAACGGCTAATATTTTAACTCCAAGGGCTACAAATTCATTTGCGATGATTGTACCCATTTTTTCCCAAAAAAACCTTTTAACCCGAAGAAAATGGATAATTTATTCTGGCATTCTCAGTCTGTTAATAACAGATGTCATTTTCTTCATAGTTCTATTAATGCTTCCTTCTGGGGTCATATTATTGGGTATATATGTTCAACATATTGTATTAATACAAACCCCCTCTTTTTCAGCATGTCAAATGCCATTCTGTTTTGGAAAGCCAAGATAAAGTGGGTCCGAGTTGTACAATACCCCTACATCCTTTGTGTAGTTATAAAACCTATGTTCATTATAGTACAGATAGTTTATCCAATTAACATTTTTATTGATGGGGACTTGGGGGAAAATAGACTCAAACCCTGGGTGTTTTTGATTTCGGCCTTAAATTATCTGGGGCCCCCGTGGTACCCAAAT
>JAODAL010052341.1:0-26049 GCA_025379985.1 Phyllomedusa bahiana
ATAATGACCGCCCCCGGCACCTGTTGCCAGATTGTTGGTGTGCTAGTGAGAGTTTGGAGTGTCCTTCAGTCCGTATTGCTTATCCGTGTACCAGTCCGTTCCGCTACTTTCCTGACCTTCCTGTTTGCCGCCTGCCCTGACCGTCTGTCCGTCTCTGACCACGAACCTCTGCCGCCTGCCCTGACTTTCTGCTGTCCCCCGACTACGCCTTTGGATTACGATTTTGTACCTCGCAGTACCCCGGCCGCCACCGCAAGCAAGTCACGTCAGGGGTAACGATCTGGTAGCCTCACGCCGCAGCAAGTCCATCCCGCTTTGCGGCAGGCTCTGGTGAAAACCGGGGGCTACTTAGATTCCGTTCCCTGGCGTGGCTTAACTACCACCGCTTGCGGTGGTCCAGCGGATCCACCGAACCGTCACAATGTATAGCATATTCTTCTATACATATCACAGGAAATCAGCCATTTTCTGCTCCTCCTTCCCACAAACCTCTGTATGGCTGTAAGGCAACTGGCTGCAGCAGGAGCTCTCCCCCCCATACTCTATCTGCAATAGGAGGCTAAGAATGATAGGCTCCATCTACCTGCATACACAGAAAACCTAACCAGCTTGCTAAATGGGGAAATGAAACAGCTCACCGCTACCGTGCAGGATCTGACAGCTGAAGCAAATTTTCAAGAAAAGTAGGTCCGCACCGGGTTGTATAAAATATTCTCCAAAACTTTATTCATCCAAAACAGCATAAAAGTTCAATTCCAAAGAGAGTGGACATCATAAGACAGGTAGTTGAAAGGATAACAACCAACGCATTTCGATCTTAATCAATCTTAATCATGGCTCAAACACTATACAAAATGACAGGGTTTATATACAGTATAATCATTATACGTCACACCTCAACAAACTTCACCAACAAGATACAATAAAAACAAAAACTTTTTACATTAAAAGAGAAATATTATCTAATTTTCATAACATCAGTAGTGTAACACTAGGTCCGATCTATAGTTAAAGGTGTTGTCTCACTATGAAGATTATAGTTGAAAATGTGGGGACCAAAAATCTAAGGATTTATGTCCTTGGTTACTATTGGCAAAGTGCTACGGTTTTAGAGAACGGGCTGGTTTACATGTGCTTAGCAACGGTGTTTTTTTACTGGTCAGGGAAGCATTCTGTCCTGCCCAGGTCGTGCACATGCAAAGGAAAGGCAGTTAAGAGGAGGGGCAGTGATGTGTGTATTGTCAGGCAAGGAGGAGAAGCAGTGAAGAGGTTACAATACACACAACCCCTCTGCATGTCCTCTCACTTCTTCTCCTCCTTGCCTGCCAATACACACATCCCTGCCCTTCCTCTTAACTGCCTTTCCTTTGCATGTGCACGACCTGGGCAGGACAGAATGCTTCCCTGACCAGTAAACAAACACCGTTGCTAAGCACATGTAAACCAGCCCGTTCTCTAAAACCGTAGCACTTTGCCAATAGTAACCAAGGACGTACATCCTTAGATTTTTTGTCCCCACATTTTCAACTATGATCTTCATAGTGGGACAACCCCTTTAAGACCATTTGGGTGGGAAGTATTTAAGCATAGAATCCAGAACGCTTCTCTATTTAGTAACGCACGTCTCCAGTCTCCACCTCTAACCGGCTTATTCACTCTTTCAATCCCTGAGAATCTAAGGCAAGTTACATCGCCTCCATGCTCATAGTAGAAGTGCTTTGAAACATTAGATGGATTATTGGTTTGTAAATTTATAGCATCCCTAACAGGTTCCTGTATTCTAACCTTTAACTTTCTTGTAGTACACCCGACATACAATTTATTACACTGTATACATGTAGCATAATACACAACGTGAGATGTATTACAGTTCAAACAGTGCGACCAGACAACCAATTCTGGATCCTTGAATTGGGAACTAGGGTATCCGACGGTTTAAATTACCGCAACGATTTGCTATACATATATTGAAAAGGCTGTAAAGTAATGGGTCCCTGTTACCAGAGAAAAAGTTAATAAAAAATAAAATGAGACATAAGAATTGTTGAGGTCTAACCATAAACTGTTTAGGAAGTAAAGATTATGTGAAAGTTTTTTCTATCCATGTTTTTAAATCATATGACAATGCCTTAGCAAGTGGAGTAGAGGAAGTTACATGACGGGCAAGAGGTATACGCCCGTTCCCTCCTCCTCCTACCTTTCTTTTGTGAAGTAAGGATAGCTATAAAAGGTACGTGTTTTTTATTCAAAATAGGCCGTGAACAAGGGCCATGTAGTAGCGCCCGAAACGCGTAGGCTACGTGGGTGTAGCATCTGTTCCCCCTGTACTTTTATGAAGATTTTGTCTCAATACATTTTCCGGATTGTAGCACATATGCTGGATCGGCATTGCTTTGTTTTCGTATATTGGTCCTGAGGTCGGGGACTTAAAGATCCGTGCAGCCGTGCAGACCGGACAAATCAGGGAAAGAAAGATCAGGTGAAGTTCTAGCCGCATTGGAATTATATAGTTTATAGGTTCCCCGGCACAGATATTAGTTAGCCAGGGCCCCCTTTAGATATTAGGTAGCAGAGCCCCCCTTTAGATAGTAGGTAGAAGAGCCCCCCTTTAGATAATAGGTAACCAGGGCCCCCCTTTAGATAGTAGGTAGCAGGGCCCCCCTTTAGATAGTAGGTAGCCAGGGCCCCTCTTTAGATAATAGGTAGCAGAGCCCCCCTTTAGATAGTAGGCAGCAGAGCCCCCTTTAGATAGTAGGCAGCAGGGCCCCCCTTTAGATAGTAGGTAGCAGAGCTCCCCTTTAGATAGTAGTACCAGCCCCTTTAAATAGTAGGTTGCAGGGCCGCCCTTTAGATAGTAGGTAGCAGGGCCCCCCTGATAGAGGTACAGGCCCCCTTTAGATAGTAGGTAGCCAGGGCCCCCCTTTAGATAGTAGGTAGCAGAGCCCCCCTTTACATAATAGGTAGCAGGGCCCCCCTTTAGATAGTAGGTACCAGGGCCCCCTCACCATTCCTAATACCCCCCCAATATCCTCCCTGCCCTGCTCCCCATTCCTAATACCCCCTCCCCACCCCATTCCCCTCCGATTCACTTACCTTTCCTGAAGAGTGGGAGGTCTTCTGCTCTTCGGCGCTGTCTGTGCGCTGCTCTTCTCTCTCCCCGGCCGGCAGTCTTCTGCTCTTCAGTGGCGGGCGCATGTGTTAGGGAGAGGAGGAGGGGTAGCGCTGCCCTCTTCCTTTCCCAGCAGCGCACCGCGCCACTGAAGAGACAGGCAGCATCAGCGTAACTTGCTGATGCTGCCTGTCTGTCATTACAACGGAGCGCCAGAAGGGAGAAGCAGTATGTCCCTACCGGCGCTCCGTTGTCCGCTGCCGCTCTGCATTAAAGAAACAGTGCCGGATGCCACTGCCACCAATGATGAAGCCGCGGATACAGCCCCTTCTTCCCCCCCCCCCCCAGTCCGACCACTTGGGGGGAATGGGGGAGGGTCATCCACGGACGTTAAAAAAATAAAAAATAATTGCTCCTGCTGAAGTGCCGCCCCCTAACAGGCGCCGCCCTAGGCATGTGCCCACGGGTGCCTAGTGGGAAATGTGGCCCTGAATCCAGCAGAGTTGTTTTGCAGAATCATGGCTTCCATACTAGTCATCTGAGACTCAGAAAGGATACTAGAATTGATGCGGTGATTCTCCTCCCCGTTGACCTGCAGACTCTTTCACAGGCAGCATTTATGGACTCTCTCCACAGTCTTTAGGTGGTAACAGTAGATAACCCAGGTCTCTCTGGCATACAGTATAATAGTGACATCAGTGGCTCTGCAGACCATTAATTCGGTTCCCTTCTTAAGCTCATGGTTCTCGAAAACTCACTGCTGCAGTTTCCTGACAGAGACGCTGGCACAACTGAACCTCCTCTTTAATGCCTTCTTGGAATGGTGGCTGCTGATGTACGGAAAGTAGAGTTTCTAGAGTTTCTCCAACAATGGTGATTGCTGGGGACTCAGTTTCTTCGCTGGGAATGTCTTGGCAGAAGATCTTAGTTTTCTCGATGATGACAGACAGTCTTAGGCTCTTTTAAACCATGGCAAAGAGGTTCATAGTGGTTTAAAGTTTCTCTGCAGGGTTGGCGTATATGTCACAATCATCTGCATATTGGAGATCAATGATGAGCCTCACCACCGCTGCAAGGTCACAATTCGAGGGAGGCCTTTGTAACACTGTACAAAAAGCCAGTACCCGGTCGAGTGGTTATATAGGGTACCTTTAATAAAAGCCATGGAACTGACTTCAACTTTTGGTTGATGACTGGATTTTCAATCAATGATACTAAATGCTTCAAGTTAAAGAAACATAATACATCTAAACTATAACTGATTTAGTGACAATGTTTCTTAAAAACGGTCCAATCAGGATTCCTTTTGTGTAATCGCTGGAAAACACATCAACATGTATATGAAAGAAGCAATCCATTACAGAGTATACAGACATATCGCACCACATGCGGGTGTGTAATTACACATCATAAGCTGGTTTACAATCACAAAATAATACATAATTACTCCTGAAATTATATACGGATACACACTCAAACATACATTAGATGCATAATTATACTCAATTATTTGGAAGCATGTGATTGTGGATGTGCAATTATACATGGAAGCACAAATGAGAAATATGAATAGAACTAGCTTTACTGTACGTGCAGTATGGGAGAATGCAGAGGAACTGCAAATACCAGCAAGTTTCAATGGTCTCTGACTGGGGAAAATGGGTTATGATCAGGCTTGGACTGGCCCACAGAGGAATAGGGGAACCCTTGGTGAGCCCCTGAGCATGGTAGACCTAAAGTTGTTTTTTAACTGCATATACATCCTCAGAAGAGGCAAAAAAAAGCAGAGGCAAGAAGCAAGAGGCAGAGTATAGAAGGCAGGTACAGTCATTTACAGTAGCTCTAGGGTGGACCCCTAAAACAAACTCCACCGATGTGCCCAGAATGGCCTAACTGGTGGGCCCTTAGAATCAACTGCACCTGTGGGCCCTAGGCACCACAGTCCGACACTGGTTATGAGGTTTGCGCTAAAGCTAGCAGATTCTTGGTTATCAAATACATGGTGACACCAAATAAATATCATAATCAATTTGAAACTTTGTGAAATATCCAAAATAGAATTTTATGTTCAAAACTATTTGTAGGTAAAACTAAATCCCTATAAATGTACTCTAAACCAGAAACAAGATGCTCTAACATTTCTTGATTGTTACCTTCCAGCTATATAGGTCCTTTCCCTGCTTACCAATCATCTTGAAGCCTCATACAGTATTGAAAAGTCTATTTCTGAAAATCAGCTCTTCGGCCCTATATCACCTGTCAATCTCTATCTGGTCCAAGGTTCTCCTGCTGCCCAAAATAAACACCGTGCAAACCACTTCTAGAGATAGGTGTGATTATTCTTGTGTTTTGGGTGGATCCAAGCCACCAGTACAAGTATATACCCGATCCATTACTTTCTAGGTTGACACCTGAACATGTATTGGTTCATGATAAAGATGGGAGGATTCCAACTTTTTTTAGCTTCAGAAATAAAGCCAGTGTCTTGGTCCCATGAGCAAGTCCCCGGCTTACCATGTTTAGAACGCTTTTTTGTGATTGAAAGTAGCTGGTATTGTGGGATTAATTTTGCGTGCCGTGGTGGTCTAGGGCAGTGAAGTGGTCAATAATAAATGTATGTAGCTGTAGTGGAAAGAAGGTCCTGAGCAATTGCCCATTTGTTTTCATTGGTATAACTCTAGGGGTAATTGATTCTCCTGGTGGAGAGCACTAGAAAGGTGTAGGAAGACTCATAGGCAAAGCTTCATGGACAAATGGAACATGTTAAAGGGGTGTTCCCACGAAGCCACATCCTGCTACACTAGCTACAAGCGGACCATATTACAGAATGAGAGAGGCAGCACTTTCGCAGCTCTCTCCTATTCATGGCTATCGGAGTTCCAAACATAGCCGAGCACAGTAGCTTGTCTATATTCAAAACTCCAGTGGAAATTAATGGGGAGGACGGCGACAAGCACCTTCCTCCACATTCTTTTACATGGTTGTCTCATAGTCCCCTACAAGCTGATATGTTAGGAGGAAGTGGTTTTGTGGGAACACTCATTGAAGTAAATTCTGCTCTGGGTGTAAGTGCCATCTATAGGAGGTAGGGGCAAGAACACCAAAATGGCTGCCTGCAGTTGAGTGACTGGAAGAGTTCCTGGCTAGGTTTAAATGTGTCTTCCCATCTAAGGAAGGGAAGATCTCTCCTTAGGGAGAGCACCCGTAAACGAACGGCTTGTAGAGTTTTGTTTTTGCTTTTCGCCTCTACTTGCATTGCATATCACAAGGCATTATGGAAAGGGGCTGAGAAGCCACAGCGCCTCTGTTGGTTGTAACAAATCTCAATTTGCTTTTGACCCACCGAGTCTTGAGAAGCAAAAAGGATTTTTTAGCCAAGCCAGTATTCTCATCTACAGACAACGCTGTAGATGAGAGATACTAACTTGGCTAAAAAATCCTTTTTGCTTTCTCAAGACTCGGTGGGTCAAAAGCAAATTGAGGATTTGTTACAACCAACAGAGGGTGCTGTGGGCTTCTCAGCCCCTTTCCCATAATGCCTTGTGATCTTCCCATCTAAGACATTTATGGCATGTTGATAGGATATTCCATAAGCGACAGATGCAGGTCCCAGCTCTGGGACCGACACTATCCTTAGAATGGGCCCCTGAAGGTCTCCCTGCAGAATTAAGTGAAGGGTGCAATTTCTGTTTATTTCAATAGGAGTTCTGAGCATATCACTCAGAACTCCCATAGAACAGAATAGGGAGGACCGAACAATCACAACCTCTTCTCCGTCTTGCAGGGAGACTTTCAGGGGCCCATTCTCACGATAGCTGTGGGTCCCCGAGCTGGGACCTGCACCTGTCAGACATTTATGACATAAGAACACCCTTGTAAATCTCTAGCCATGTTTTAAGGCTCTTAAATAGGTCAAAATTGACTGGAAGGGAAGTATTCTCCAATGGGTGGCACTAGAGAGCTCTCTTCCTTCCAGGGAAAAGATGATTCGCATAAATTGACATTGAGAAAATAGATGACTAACACACATTCACTGAGTCAATTTAGTTTTATTATTGGGCAATTTAGTCTTAGTTATTGGGTATCTTAGTTTGGGCTTCACAAAATTGACATTTATGGCACAACAATCTCCAACAGAAAGGTTGTGTACATATACTACATCGTTGACCATGAATAGACCGCATGTAATGCTACATTCTTCATGCAATGGGCACCACAATAACAATGCCTGACCAGATGCAGAGAAGCCAGATCTGTGACGATCAGCCGATCACATCTGACAACCCTTTTCAATAAGACCATTTTGTCTGAAACCAGAGGAAGCTCTATGTATGTGGATTTATATAGCTCCTATTGCGTTTATTGGGAGCTTTGCAGAGCCAATGATTACCAATAACCAATTGATTCTCGAAACACATATGCCATGATCTCTGCATTTTAACATCAAGTGGAATGAATAAAGCATAAACTTTTAAGAGAATTTTTTTTTTTTGTGGTGCTGGACTCATGAAAGAAGTTGGATTACGTATATAGCTTCATGGTCCTGGAAGCGGTCAGCGCTCCTCCCCCCCGTGAACATATTGTGCAATAATATCCCAGGTGAGCATCCTATCTACTGTTTGTAGCTTTACAGAGCTGTATGCGGTGAGCTCCCTGTGGTGACGACTTTAGGTAAAGTAATACTCAATGATAAGGTGAAGGGAAGCAGTGAGGGCATTTACGCACAGCACCATTGTTGCCTACCCACCAAACTTGAGAACTAGTGTTGATCGAACTGTACTAGAAAAGTTAAGTTCTAGTAGAACTTGAATTTTTACTGTTCGATCGAGTTAAAGGAGTTGTCTCATTACAAGCTTTCAGCCTATCATTGTGCCTGGCAGTTGAATTGAGGGGCGTGCTTCTTGTCTGCCTCTTCTCCTCCCTCTTTTCCCCCCTCCCCTCAGCACACAGAAAGCTCTCCTCTGTAACTTCTATACAGCAGGAGGGGGGCGGGGGGGGGGGGGGTTGCGATGGGGTTTGCTGCCAGAGTTAACCCTGTGTGTGCCTGCCTAGGTCTGCTGCAGGCTGCTAAATCAGCTGTATTAGGGCTGATCTATGAGTGTGGAGAAGTCTGTGAAGCTGTGTATGCTAATAGCAGAGCAGGGGGGATGCAAGTGTTCCTATACCCCCTGCTCAGCATACAAATCTGCACATCTCCAGCAACAAACAGACCCTGTCAGAACAGACACAGGGCAGCTGTGAAGTGTTACTATACTCAGGATGTGTCACTAGTACAGCAGAGCATGAAGCATTCACATGCCCCCTGATCTGTATAGTATTAGTATAGTCACAGTTCCACAGACACATCATGATTATAGTCACACAGGGTCACTGCTGTCACATCTATTGATCAGCCTCACCTCTGCTCTCTTCAATCTGTGTAGAGAGCAGGAGGAAGCAGGCACACACAGGGTTAATCCAGGCAGCACAGACACAGAAGCCAGAGCCTTCCCCCTCCCTCCACTACAGAAGCATTCTGTGCAGGAGGGGCTCTCTGCTCTGACCTGTATTCAGAGGCTGATGAGTCATACAGACCTGACAGCCAGTGAGATAAAGATCAACAGGTCAGCTGCTATAGAGATTTGAGAAGCTGATGTACTACTACTAACAGGGCTAACTCAAAATCAGTAGGACATTTGTAATGAACATATATTGCAAAGCTGCTTGTTTTTTAAATATCTTTTAATTAAAACCCAATCATTGTAGCGAGACAAGCCCTTTAAGTTCTAGTTCTAGTTTAGCATGCAATTTTCAGTTTTGTTTTCAGCGCCTTTCTGCACTTTTGGCGGCCATCCAATCACCTTTCTGCACTTTTGGCGGCCATTCAATCAATGCAGAGCACAGAGAAGTGTCAAAAACGTCATGGCTGAGGTTTAGGACTCTCCAGGGGCGTTACTATGGTCCCAAAACATCCGGGGCTCGGGCCCTTACGTTTTTTCTCAGTAGGGCTGGGTTCACACGGAAGTTTTTGCGTCTCATTGTGAACTGCGGATGTATTTTTACAGAGAAAAAACTTCTGTTCCTGTCACTAATTTACTGCACATTCCACATAGATCCCATCCATCTCCTCAGCAGTCACTGTACAATGAAAATCAGAGCTGACAAATTTGCATTTTCAAAACCTCTCACCTATGTATGACATTTTAAAAAAAAAAAAAACTCCTACAAAACCAAGACCCATAACTATTACTACTTAAGGATATATAATACTCCCAGACCCTGACCAAATGCGACCACCGCATGTTATTATCAATTGTACATATACCCATAGTTGCCAACTTTTGAAAATGAAAAAGCAGGAGATATTAGCGGCAAAAATTTGCATGACACGCCCATCTTTCCGGTATGCAAGCCCTTCAAAAAGCCAACCTGCTCCACCAAACTGCATAAAGGCTTTGGAAGAAAGCCAGGTAGATGCTCTTATACCCAGGTATAGCCCCACATTAACAGGTATGTGCCCCTTACAGGCATAGATCCCCCTGGTAGCCAAATAGATGCCCTCTCTGTAGCCAGGTTAGAGCCAAATTTGTAGCCAGGTAGATGCCCCTTTGTTAGCCAGGTAGATGCCCCTTGTTGTCAGGTAGTGCCCCATTGTTTGCAGGTAGATGCCCCTATTGTTTGCCAGGTAGTGCCCTCTGTTGGCCAGGTAGATGCCCCATTGCTTTCCAGTAGTGCCCCCTTGTTGCCAGGTAGATGCCCCATTGTTTGCCAGGTAGTGCCCCCTGTTGGCCAGGTGTGCCCACCATTACTTTCCAGGTAGTGCCCTCTGTAAGCCAGGTAGTGCCCCACATTAGCAGGTAGTGCCCCATTGTTAGCAGGTAGTGCTTCCATGTTGCCAGGTAGACCCCCATTTAGCCAGGTAGTGCCACCATTGTAGCCAGGTAGTACCCACTTTAGTAGGCAGGTAGTGCCCCATTAGTAGCCAGTAGTGCACCCCATTGTAGCCAGTAGTTGCCCCCATTGTTAGGCAGGTAGTGGCCCCTCTGTTGCCAGTATTGCCCCCAATTGTAGCCATAGTAGACCCCCAATTGTAGCCAGACAGTAGCACGCCTTAAACAAATAATAAATTAAGTAATAAAATCCCTTACCTCACCAGGCTCATGCGACGGCACGCTACGAGACAGTCTCCTCAGCAGCGCAGGTGGGAAGTGAGAGGCAGCCGCGCTCTATCTCACCTGCTGGCCGCGCGTCACAATTCCCCTGGCGCGACATGTGTGTACGGCGCACAGGGTCAGCCGGACTACAGGGGAGGAGGCATGGAGGGAGGCTCCTCCTGCTCCTCTGCACAGCGAGACTCCGGGTCGGCAGTAGTAAGGGCGGCAGCCGGCAGCTTCATCCGCCTGTAGGAGCGGCCCGGCGGCGCAGAGTAGCGCACCAGAGCTACTCTGTCGCGCGGCATTTAAAGAACCACCCGCCAGCCTGTCTGGCAGGCGGGAGGAATGCCAACTCCCCCGGATGAGGGCAGGGAGGGGACCCCAAATAGCGGGAACCCCCCGCCAAATGGAACGAGAGTTGGCATGTATGCATATACCACCGCCCAGGGGCGTTGCTAGGGTCCTAAAACATCCGGGGCTCTGGT
The DNA here is from genome assembly GCA_025379985.1 of Phyllomedusa bahiana. Classification (NCBI taxonomy): domain Eukaryota; kingdom Metazoa; phylum Chordata; class Amphibia; order Anura; family Hylidae; genus Phyllomedusa; species Phyllomedusa bahiana. Next base: position 10,728 of record JAODAL010052341.1, read on the forward strand.
CCTTTGTGTTTTTCCCGCCTCATTGTGAACTGCGGATGTTTTTTTACAGAGAAAAAACCTTCTGTTCCTGTCACTAATTTTCTGCACATCCCACACAGATCCCGTTCATCTCCTCAGCAGTCACTGTACAGTAAAAATCACCAATGACAAATTTACTTTTTCAGAACTTCTCACCTTCATATGACAATACCCCTAAACAGTCACCAAATAATCCACCGATACATGGAGCAAATCTACCAGACAGTGATTGTGACTAAAAACACTCCTACAACACCAAGACCCACAACTATGACTACTTAAGGCTCAAATAATCCTGCCAGACCCTGACCGAATGCGACCCCCACATGTGACTATCAGCTGTACACAGGCTCGGATTACATATACCCCCGCCATACAGTGACCATATAGTGGTAGACACCAGTGTACACAGGCTCTGATTACATATACCACCGCCATACAGGGGCCATATAGTGGTAGATACTAGTTGTATGTAGACTCTGCAGACATATAAGTGATTACCCTGCTGTTACATTTAGTAACTCACCGGAGACGTCTTTTCTGATCAGCGTCGTTCACTTTCCCTTTTCTTCTCCATCCGGTTCACACCTTCATGCTTCCGGCCAATACTCGTCCCTGAGGATTTGGACCCAAATATCTTAGAATCCTCACATTTCCAGCAACTCCTTAATTTTAGGTATAGCAGTCCCCTCAGTTAGGTATATAGGGGCACTGAAGCAGTATATGGGGCCACAGGCAGGTATATGGGGCCACAGGCAGGTATATGGGGGCCACAGGCAGGTATTGGGGGCACAGGCAGTATGGGGGCACTGAGGCAGAATATAGGGGCACTGAGGCAGTATATAGGAGCACAGAGGCAGGTATATAAGAGCACTGAGGCAGGTATATAGGGGCACTGAGGCAGTATATAGGGGCCACAGGCAGGTATAGGGGGGCACAGGCAGGTATAGGGGGGCACAGGCAGTATATGGGGCCACAGGCAGGTATTATGGTGTCATTGAGGCAGGTATATGGGGCCACAGGCAGTATATGGGGGCACTGAGGCAGTATATAGGGGCCACAGGCAGGTATATGGGGCCAAAGGTAGTATATAGGGGCACAGGCAGTATATGGGGCCACAGGCAGGTTATATAGGGTCATTGAGGCAGTATATGGGGGCACTGAGGCAGTATATAGGGGGCCACAAGCAGGTATATAAGGGCACTGAGGCAGTATATGGGGGCAATGAGGCAGTATATGGGGGCCACAGGCAGGTATATGGGGGCACAGGCAGGTATATGGGGGCACAGGCAGGTATATAGGGGGCCACAGGCAGGTTATATAGGGGCACATGGCATATAGGGGGCCACAGGCAGGGATATGGGGGCCACAGGCAGTATATGGGGGCACAGGCAGTAAATGGGGGCACAGGCAGTATATGGGGGGTCACAGGCAGTATTATGGGGGCCACAGGCAGGTATAAAAGGGCACAGGCAGCATATGGGGGCCACAGGCAGGCATTATAGGGGCACAGGCAGTATATAGGGGGCCACAGACAGGGATATGGAGGCCACAGACAGGGATATGGGGGCCACAAGCAGGCATTATAGGGGCACAGGCAGTATATAGGGGGCCACAGGCAGGGATATGGGGGCCACAGGCAGGCATTATAGGGGCACAGGCAGGGATATGGGGGCCACAGGCAGGCATTATAGGGCACAGGCAGTATATAGGGGCACTGAGGCAGGTAAACGCTATAAAAATAACAACATTAATACTCACCTTAACTCCCCCGGCGAGCGCGCTCTGTCCTCTTCAGCCCGCGCTTCTCCGGCAGCTCCTCGGGCGCACGGCCTATGACGCGCTGTGCGCCCGAGGACAGGCAGCGTCGCGATGACGTGATGTCATCGTGACGCTGCCGGCTGAGGCGCACGGGGCCGCGGCGGGTCCTCAGCGCTGTGAGGACCCGGCAGCCTCGCGGTGTAGGACCTGCAGGGCCGACACTGTCTGCGGGGCAGGGAGCGCTCGCTCTCTGCCCGCAGAAGCCCTCAGCTGTGTGTGCGTCCAGCGGACGCACATGCAGCTGAAGAGCCAGTCGGTGCTCCAGGCCCAGCGCAGAGGCCTGGAGCCCGGGAGACTCGGGGCACAGGGGGTTTTATTCGGGCCCGAGCCCCGAATAAAACAGCCTAGCGACGCCCCTGCCACCGCCATACAGTGACCATATAGTGGTAGATACTAGTTGTATGTAGACTCAGGAGAAATATAAGTGATTACACTGCAGTTACATTTAGTGACTTACAGGAGACGTCTCTGAAGAGTTGTACTCTTTCTCTTCTTCTCCGTTTGTCCCAGACGCCATGACGTCTTCTACCGTCCACAACTCTTCACTGTAGAATTTACAAAACAAACATCTTGGACTCCTCATTTTATTAGCATTTCTCTAAAATTTCCTATCTCTATACAAACTCCCAATCTATAGAGCCCCAAATGGTAATAATTACTCCCTTGTAGGTAAATATTTGCCGACTGTAGCCAGGTTGTAGCCCCCTTTAGCCAAGTAGTTGCCCCCTCTAGCCAGGTTGCTGCCCCCTCTAGCAAGGTTATTAGCCCCTGTAGGCAGGTTACTGCCCTCTGTAGTCAGGTTACAGCCCTCTGTAGCTAGGTTACTGCCCCCTTTAGGCAGTAATATGCCCCCTGTAGTCAGGTTACTGCCCCACGTAGCCAGAAATATGCCCCCTGTAGCCAGTAATATGCCCCTTGTAGCCAGGTTATTAGACACCTGTAGCCAGCTTACTGTCCCCTTAGCCAGTAATATGTCCCCCTTAGCCAGGTAATATGCCCTCTTAGCCAGGTAATATGCCCCCCTTAGCCAGGTAATATGCCCCCTTTAGCCAGTAATATGCCCCCTTAGCCAGTTAATATGCCCCCTTTAGCCAGTTATATGCTCCCCTAGCCAGGTTATATGCCCCCTTAGCCAGGTTAATATGCCCCCATTAGCCAGGTTTACTGCCCACCGTAGCCGAAATTATGCCCCTTAGCGCAGTTAATATGCCCCTTGGTTAGCCTAGGTTATTAGCACCCTGTAGCCAGCTTACTGTCCCCTTAGCCAGTAATATGTCCCCCTTAGCCAGGTATTATGCCTCCTTAGCCAGGTTATATGCCCCCCCATTAGCCATTTATATGCCCCCTTTAGCCAGTAATATGCCCCCTTAGCCAGTAATATGCCCCCTTTAGCCAGTTATATGCCCCCCTTAGCCAGGTTATATGCCCCCTTAGCCAGGTTATATGCCCCATTAGCCAGGTTATATGCCCCCTTTAGCCAGTAATATGCTCCCCCTTAGCCAGGAATATGCTCCCTAGATAGCCAGGTTAGCATAATGCCCCATTTAGCCAGGTTATATGCCCACCCTTAGCCAGGTAAATATCGCCACCACCTAAGCCGGTAATATGCCCCCCTACTAAGCCATGGTAATATGCCACCCTTAGCCAGGTTATATGCCCCCAGTTTGCATAAGGGATATAGCCCCTTAGCGAGGTAATGATTGCCCCCTTAGCCAGGTAATATGCCCCCCTTGCTAGTAATAACCCCCTTAGCACAGTAACTGCCCCTTAGAGTATATGCCCCACCATTAGCCAGTAATATGCCCCCCTTAGCCAATAAAATATAGCCCCTGGGATTCAGGCTCAATAATATAACCACCTTGACCAGGTTATATGTCCCGTAGCCAGTAATATGCTCTCTTAGCCAATAATATGCCCCCTTAGCCAGTGATATCCCCCTGTAGCCAAGTAATATGCCCCCACTGCCAGTAATATGCCCCCCAAAGCCAGTAATATGGCCCCCAATACCAGTAATATGCCCCCTTAGCCAGTTAATATGCCCCCTTAGCCAGATTATATGCCCCTTTAGCCAGATAATATGCCCACCTTACCTTAAAAAAAATAAAATAAAACAAACCTACTCACTCAGCACGTGACCGCGCGGTCCAGGGTCCTGCGCTTGGGGAACGGTTGTATGCTCGACAGGGGAGGTGATGAGAGCGGTGCATCCCGCCCCCTCCGACGCTGTGGTGTATGTCTGGTGCTCGGTGAGTGCTGTACATACATTGGAGAAGACAGGACGGGAATGATCTGTCCTGCCTTCTCCCTGACTCTGACTGCGCGGCCGCTGTTTAAACGGCCGTGCAGTCAGAGATCAGCGGGCAGTGCCCGCATCTAGGAGTACTCCAGGTCCACGGCAGCGGCATTGAGCCTGCAGAGATTTGGGGCACAGGCAGATTTATTCGGGGCTCTTGCCCTGAATAAAACTGCCTCGCGACGCCCCTGGGACTCTCATTGGCTGCTAAAATCACATGACCCTGTTATATATATTGCACTGTATTGCCTTGTGTACGCCATTTTCAGCTCACTCTGTACTGTACAGACTGCTCTTAGTTAGATAGCATTTTCCTCCCCATAGACAGCAATAGTTAGGGAGTTTGGCATTGCTGGCTGCATCTTTCCCACACCCAGAAGCAGTTATTTGGTGACATTTGCAGGCTCACATAACACTGAACTCTCATATACATGGATATACAGTCATATGAAAAAGTGTGGGCACCCCTATTAATCTTAAGCATTTTTAGTTCTAAATATTTGGGTGTTTGCAACAGCCATTTCAATTTGATATATCTAATAACTGATGGACACAGTAATATTTCCGGATTGAAATGAGGTTTATTGTACTAACACAAAATGTGCAATATTAGTTATTAGATATATCAAATTGAAATGGCTGTTGCAAATACCCAAATATTTAGAACTAAAAATGATTTAGATTAATAGGGGTGCCCAAACTTTTTCATATGACTGTATATTATACAGAGTGCTTGGATTTGCTAAACCATACTCAGTGCCCAAAAGTTCAGTTTTTGCAGTTTTGGGGGTTCAGTAATTGTATAACACACGTCTCCAAATCTCCTATGTGTCAAAGGGTCTTTTGGGCCCCCTCAGGATGCAGGGCCCCGTAGCAGCTGCTACTGCTGCACCTCCTATAACTATGCCCCTGCTTGCAAGCTGTCCTCATCTTTTCAGTTAGCCATTGAAAGGAATAAAGTATTTTAGCCTCTCAATTTTTTTCTGTCACTCTTAGGCCATGTTCACACGGCTTAAAATGGGCCATATTTCGGTCCGTAATTACAGGCCAAAGTGCGCAAATTACGGGCTGAAAACGGCCCAGTCATTACGGTAATCCACAGTTCTCATAGAGAACTATGGATTACGTCTACTCTCCCTGCTCGGCGAATCCGCCAGGCGGGGAGATAATTGACATGTGAATTACCAGCGGCGTATACACGCCGCTGGTAATGCAAGTCTATGGGCCGGCGAAGTGTCGGCCCCCGCTCACTCCCCCGCTCCCGCCCCCGTCCACACGGCGTAATTGCGGGGCGTAATTACGTCCCGCAGTTAAGCCGTGTGAACCTAGCCTTAGAGCCAAATTTTCTTCACTAAGTTGTTCCACATATCCAGTTTACTGTTATGGATGGTAATTACAGCTTCTCCTCACCTGTATAGGTATAAAAATTAACCAGAACATCTTCTCCCATAGACTTTAGTGGGGTTCGAAATTTGAACTGAACTCACAAAAGTGCGAGGTTCTAATCGAACTAGAACTTTTTACTGTTCGCTCAACACTTTTAAGAACCACCAAGGGGGTGGGCACTGATTCGCGATCACTTCTTAGCCAATAGATAAACCATAGACATCAAATCAGTTGTTGGAGCACCCCTTTAATGTGCAGGTTTTTTTTTTTTAGTTAGTTCTAGTTTAATTATTTTCTCTGAGAAGGAACATATACTTGAGTTGTCATCAGAAAACATTTTGTCCCTTCTGCCAAGTAGCCTGCTTTCTCCATCCTATGTTTTGCAACCGAGACAAATATAGACTCCATTATGTCCCTGCAGTAATATCCGTACAGAACAGAACCAACCAACTTAATTATTCTCACAGTTGAAGAAAGTGTACAGTTTTGTGCTCAGGAGGGGGAGCGATCCATGCAGGGGATCTCTTAAACGCCAGGACCTAGCTATAATTAGCTTAAGATGTCAGACACTCTCACTTATCTGCTAGGAAGACAATTAGACTGTAACAGCAAGAGTCGGGTTGTAAATATGTAAACTCTGCTGAAAAATCCATACCCCGTTTCCCTTTAAATCAGGAGAAACACATAAAAGCTGGTTTTATTTGTTTACCTGACGTTCCAGACCCAAGTCAGTCTGTTAGGACAGTCCTCACATTGTACAGCCGGGGGCGCCAGTGCTTTAGTTCACCATCAAGGATTTTGGTGTAGTTGTTAAGAATGTATTTTCTCACCAGAACGTTTTTTTTCTATGTCCATCAGTGTTTACATGCATATCTTGTATTATTATCATTTATTTGTAATTGAAAAGTTGTGGAACCCCCAACATGCCTGCCTTAAATGGAATCTATCTGCAATATATATTTTTCTACTAATTAAAATGAGATACTACTACACATTCTTTTCTTCTTAGCAGTTTTAATTTTCTGATTTTTTTTTATTTCTGTTGTCTGTACATGATTATGGGGTCAGTCTTTATGCCTGAGGTGCTTTTAACAGCATATAGAGAGATGCTTTACTGCAGCCTCATGGACATAGGAGCCTGTGGACAGAAGCAGACCCATTGACTTCTATAGGAGAGTTTTGTAGGCTCTGTGAACTGAAAAAAGTAATCAACCAATTCTATTTCTTCTCTATAGATCTTTATGTGGACTTCTGTTTTGGTGGTTGCCATGTTTAGGGCCATTACTGGGCTAGGGCGAGGCAGGCGGTTGCCTGGGGCGCTGCTCACCAGTAGGGGGTGCTGCAGCCTCCACCTACCCTGCCCGCCCGATGACTACAATCTGATTCTGCACAGCCATGTAAAATGGCCATGTAGAGTTAGCAGCTGCACACTAAGGGGCCGTTCACACAGCGTTTTTCAATCCGAAAAACAGATTGAAAAGCGCTGCATAAAACGTATCCAAAGTGTTTGGATGCGTTTTCTGTGCAGTAGAATTGCACCCTATAGTTTTAAATAGGGTGTCTGATGCGTAAAATGGATCAAGACTTGACAATTCTTTGAACGGATCTGAAAGACGCAAGAGAAAGACGCAAGTAAACACACATTGGCGATCACTCGCCTGAACGCTAATGCGTGTTTTACATTGAAAGCAATGTAAATCACACTATACATTGTTAGATGCGTTTTGGTCTGAAAAACAGAACCAAACACGTATTAAAAAACACTGTGTGAACACACTCTAACTATGCAGCTGCTTCTGCAGGTAGAAGGCAGGATGGTTTGTTACTGTCCTTGCTTTCTTGATTGTATATACAGTACTCAATGAGCATAATGTATACACATAAGCATTGCTGGGGGTGTGATGCAAGGCTTTCATCACGCCCCCGGTGATGCGGGGTCTCCTAGGCTACAGGCTTAGGCTTCGGGGGGTTTCGAAGATCCCGGGAGGGAAATTTGTCGTTTTAGCGACCCTTTAAAGACGTCAAGCCATTTATCCGGACAAAAACGCAGCGGGAAACCCGGGGAACCCCATAGGGCCTTTTGGGGGGGAAAATTTAAATGTTAGAGGGACAAGGGGGTCATTAATTACCATTTGAGGCACAAAAATGGGGGGTTTTTTTAAAAAGATAGAAAACAATAGGGAACTTCTGGAAAAGTGATGATGGGTTTTTAAATGTTAAAAAATTTTGGGGTTTTTTTTAAAATTTTACAGTGAAAAAATTGTGGGTTTTGGGAAAAGTTTATTGTTTGGGCTGGGATAGATGGAGAAAAGAGGGAAAAGAACAAATCCCTCAGAAATATCTCCTGTCACCCTTTATTTTTAACTGCTTCCTGTAATATGCTGCAAAGCCCTTGGGAAAAACCCCGCATCCACCACTGTTTTTGGGCACTGAATTTCCCGGGAATTTTTGGTTGTAGGGGTAATGTTTACATTCAGTTAAAAGGTATGTTTTTAAATTTTTTCAGTCACTTTTTTGGTTGGGGATATGTTGGGGGTATTTAAAAAAGGGGCACTATTTGGTTGGGGATATGTGGTCCCGATGTTTTTTATATTTTTTTTTCACTGTTGGGTGCCCGATATGTGGTTATGATTTTTTTGGAAAATTTTAATTTGGTTTCTTAGGTGACATGAAAAGAAATTTTTTTTGGGGCCCCCCCTGGCCAATTTAAATTTCGACAATAGTAGTTTTAAATGCATCGAATCAAAACCCGGTTTCCCCTGGGGGGCCTAAAATCAGGGGACAATTTTAGCGCAAAAAAAACAATTTTAAGGGTCAGGGAAACCCTTTTTAAAGGGCTCTTTCCTGTTTTTAGCAATAATTCAACCTGGGGTTTTTCGAATTTAAACCCATAAAGGGTTTAAAATCCTAAGGTTTTTATGCAACACGGGCCTCCCGCACGCCCCCCCAAACTCAAGGGGCCCTTAAAAAAAAATGCCGCGGGGGGCCCCCGTAATGCGCCCGGGTTAAAAAAAATAAATAAAAAAGGCTTTAAAAAAACCCCCAGACTTCTGGTGCAGCCCCATTCATTTTAAAAGTCGCCCCCATTTGCGGGATATGTGGTCGGGAGTTGTGATATTAAAACGTCTCCGTTTGGGGGTGATATAGAAACATGGATGAATGGTACAAAACCCTCACTATGTGATGGTATATATGGTCAAAAAAGGGTTTTATATTTTTCATCCCCTCTGTGGGGGTGGGAAAATTTTTTTATTTTTTGTTGGTATTATTCCCGTCCCCAATTTCTGGTGATATTGGTCAATTTTATTTTGTGAAATTAAATTTATCCACAAGGGGCTGGTGATATGTGGTTTTTTATTTTGTGGGGATCAAAACCCGGTTTTCTTTTGAGTTGTATATGTGGGGCAAGAAATTTTTGATAATTTACTTTAGTCCGGGGTTTATGGTTTGGGATGTGGAAAAAGATGTGGTTTGGGATTTTTTCGGGCACTATGTGCGGGGGATTTAAAAAAGGGGGCTTAGTAGGGTAATGGGTAAAAAGATTTTTGGGAAATTCCCGCTTTTGTATAGCATGGTTTTTTGGGTAAAAAGTTTTTACTATTTTAAAATTTTACTTTTAAAAGTAGAACTTTGTTTTAAAGCTTTTTGTAAATTCGGGCTCTGGGGGCCCAAAAAGGGAAAAAGCGCTGTGGGTTACGGGGTGGTTTTCAAAATGTTAAGGGGGGAAAACATTTTTTCACCCCCTCTTGAGTGCCTTTTTTGCCTAGGAAAAAGGGCCCCCCAAGACTTGGTTTTTTTTTCTTTCCAGGTAAAACCCCCTCTTCTTTAATTTTTTTTTTTTCCCTTTTTGATTTACTTTTTTTCCGGCCCCCGCACCCCTCTGCCAGCAGTTTGTTTTCATCTGCCTACCCCCGGTTGTGATTTTTGTTTTCCCTAAGGGAACCCCAAAAGTTTAAAACAAACCCCAAAGGGCCAACCTCCTCTATTACTTTTGCACAGGGGGTAAAAAAGAAAAAGAGAAGGATGCACCTGTTCCTTTTTTCCATAGGCCCCCTAAAAAGTCAAATAAAAAAATTTTTGGGGAGGGCCCCAAATTTAAACCTTTTAAACAATTTTTTGTTCTAAATATTTTTTGGGGTTTTGCAAAAAAGCCCCTTTTCCAAAATTTTAATTTAAATCCCAAAAAAACGATGGGACACAAATAATAAATTTTCCGGGTTGAAATGAGGTTTTAAATTTTAAATAACACAAAAAGTTTCAATATTTAAATTTTTTAGATACATCAAATTTTAAATTCTGTTTCAAACACCCAAATATTTTTTAAAATTTAAAAAAGATTTTTGTTAAAAGGGGGCCCAAACCCTTTTTTTACATGAAAGAAAATGCATAGCACTTCTATGGGCACAGAACCTAAAAGGGGGCCCAAAAAAACCCCAAAAAAAATTGGGCCCAAAATTTCCCCTTTTGGGCTGCATAAAAATTTTGGGATATTTTTACCAAAAAAACCATTGACCGCCCATTCCCCCTTTTATAAAAAGAATTTTAGGGGGCATTAAAACGTCAAGCACGACCCCATTTTGAATTTTTCCAAAAAATAAAGGGGCCATCCAAAAAGGGCCGCAATGATAAAGTTTTTGCCCTTTTAAAATTAGGCCCCATTAATTTTTACTATGGGAAGGTAGGCCAGATTTTTTGAAATGTTTTATATTTTTATTCAGGGGCACCCAACACTCATTTTAAAGCTCCTTAAAAACCGGGAAAGGAGGCCCTCTTTTCTGCCCTAAGTATTTTTGGAGGGGGAAAAAAATTTTGGGACTTTCCTTTTTTGTCCAGCAAAACATTTTTTTGGTTTTTTAAAAATTTAAAAAAAACTAAATATTTTTATCTTTTTAAATTTTTTACTTTTAGGGCTTTTTCACACGACGTTTTTTGGTCCCTAAATTTTTGGATCCTTTTTGTATCAAATGAAAAAAGGGAAAGAAAACCCCGCCCTCCGAAAGCGGACCCCAAAAACGCAAAAAGCGATGGTTTTTTTTCGATCTGTTTTTTTAAAAAGCTTCTTTTCATTCGTTTTTTTTGGGGTCTCTCTCTCCCCCCCCTTTCCCCCCCAGAAATTCACCTAATTTCCCCCCCTCCGCCCTTCCAAACCACCATCCCCCTGGCAGCATTCCAACCAATTCCACCATCCATCCCCTCCCCCCCAACAGTTTTACCAACCATCCATCAACCCCCCAAAACAAAAGTTTAAACCCCCATCCCCCCCTCCCCCTGCAAACAGTTCACCTCCCATCCATCCCCTTTCCTTTCCCCCCGCACAGTTTTACCTTTCCCCTCCATCCCCATCCCTCCCCCCTGCAGCAGTTTTTTCCCCCCCATCCCCCTCCATCCCCCTGCAGGGCCCCTTTCCCCCCCGATACCCCCGCAAACGCTCAAACCTCCCCAACCCCGTCCCCCCCGCTTTAAACCCCCGACCCCCTCCCGCCGGGTCAAACCCCCGCCCACCCCGCAGCCCGTTTTACCCTCCATCCCCCTGCAGCCCTCACCCTCCGATCCCCCCTTGCAAGCCACTCACCCCCCCGAACCCCCTGCACCGTTCACCTCCGACCCCCCCGCAGCCACTCACCTCCCGATCCCCCCCGCGCCGTTCACCTCCGAAAAACCCCTCCCCAAAACCCCTATTTACCTCCGAAACCCCCCGCAAACTGTTTTACCCCCCGATCCCCCTGCAGCCCCACCCTTCCCCTCCCCATCCCCCCCTGCAGGCCGCTCACCTCCGATCCCCCCCCGGAAACCCCCCCAAACCTCCGATCCCCGTCCAGCCTTCAAAACCCCCGAACCCCCCGCAGCGGGTTTACCTTCCCCAAACCCCCCTGCAGCCCCCTCACCCCCCGAACCCCCCCTCCCCCCGGGCCCCCCTCCCTCCGATCCCGTCCCCCCGCTCACCCTTTCCCATCCCCCCCGCAGCCCCCCATCCCCGAAACCCCCCCGCAGCCACTCACCTTCCCCCAACCCCCTCCCCGCCCGCTCACCTCCGATCCCCCCCCCCGCCCGGCCCCTTTACCCCGATCCCCCTGCAGCCCCCCCCCCCCTTTCCTCCCCCTCCAGCCGCTCAACCCCCCCATTTCCCCCCCCATCCGCTCACGCTCCCCAACCCATCCACCGGGCCTTTACCTCCGATCCCCCTGCCCCGCCCACCCCCCCCGGGGTTTCCCCCCCGTCGCTTTACCTCCGGGTCCCCCTGCAAAACCCCCCCTCCCCCCTCCCCATCCCGTCCAGCCGCCCCACCCCTTCCTCCCCGTCCAGCCGCTCACCCCCCGATTTCCCCTTTCCCCGGGGCCCAACCTCCGATCCTTCCCCGCCCAAGGGGCCGGGGTAACCTCCGAACCCCCTGGCACCCCCACACCTTTCCCCATCCCCCCCCACCCTCACCCCTCCGTTCCCCCCGGGGCCCCGCCCCCCCCCCCCACTCCGAACCCGTCCCCGCCACTCCCCCCTCCCCATCCCCCCCGCAGCCCCCCTCACCCCCCCGGGGCCCCCTGGGCCCAAACCGGGTTTACCCTTTCCCATCCCCCCCCAGCCGCTCACCCCCGATCCCCCCCCTGGAGGCCTTTTCACCTCCGATTCCCCCGCGCCGTTCACCTTTCCCATCCCCCCTGCCCGCCATCCCCCCTTTCCCATCCCCCTGCAACCGCCCAAACCTCCGAAACCCCGTCCCAAAAGGCCGGGGTCACCTCCGATCCCCTTTCCAAGGCCCCCCACGCCTTTTTTCGGTTTCCCCCCCCCCACCCCCTTTTTAGATCAAACCTCCGCCCGAATTAAAATACCCAGAAAATGTTAAACGTTTTATTAGGAAAAGGGCCAAAAAGCGGACTCCATTAAAATCCTAACGGGCTTTTCATTTTTGAGAACCAAGAAGGAATTTTACAAAGTGCAGGAAAAGCCAGTGCAGGATACTCCCCAAAAGCGGGAATTTGCCGTTTTTTCCCGTGGGGAAAAAGGGTGCCGCTTTTGGGCCCTTTTAACGCAATGTTAAAACCCCACTGACAAATTTTTAGAATTTCCCTTTTGTGGATCCGTAAACCCGAATTTCCCTTAAAAAGGATAAAAAAAAGCCGTGGAAAAAAGCCCCCTTTTAAATGCCGTTTTTTGTTTCCGGCCCTTAGGTGGGGGAACCCCTCCATTTTACTAAGGGGCCATAAAGGGTTCAAGTTAAAGCCCCTTTCCCAAAAACCTTTCATCCCATATAAGCAGTTTTAAAAAGTTTTTGTTTAAAGCTAAAGGAGGACAACCTGGAACTGGGATTATCATTTTCAAACCCAAAGCAACAAATTCAAATCCCGCAGATTGGGGGAAAAAGGAGAAAAATTACAAAACAAAAGAAAACTTCAAAAGGTCCGCAATTTAAACCCCCCCCAAAATTTTTTATACATGTTTTAATGCTTTTTTTCCCTCTGCCCCATCATTTTTTAAATTACTAATAAGGGTTTTTTTTAAAAAAAGACTTTTTTAAAGTTTTCCCAGTTCCCCTTAAACCAATTTTTTTGCCCTCTTTTAAAAAGGGACCTATTAAGGCTATACTATTAAGGGCCCTGTTTTACAAAAGGCCCTTAATTCCCCTAATTTTCGGGGCTGGGTTTCCCCCCCGCAAAAAACGGCTTTTAAAAAAAGGGGGCCGGGGGGGCGGGGGGGGGGGGCTGCTTCCCCCCCCCCATAGAAAAATGCCCTTATTTACGGCACTACCGGGGTAAAAAAAGTGCCAAAGCCACTTTCCCCCCCCCCGCCCGGGGGATTCGCTGATTCAGGAGAAGGGGAAAAGGAATCCACTGTTTTTCTATGGACCAAGTGGATTACCGAAAAGAAAAAGGGAAAAGGATTGGGGCCGTACTGAAGCCAAATACAGCGCCATACGGCTCCAATCCGCGCCCAAAAAACCGTGGGGAACGAGGCCAAGAGTTTCTTCTCCCCCTTTTTAGCACGGGAAATCTCCTTACCCCCTTTCTGCATTTTTTCATATTCCCCCCGGGGGAGAAAGTGCAACTCTCCGACCGAGACCGAGGAGATCGGGCGACACAGACAGCGTTATCATTTATAAACAGGTTGACTTTTTAAAGTACAACCCGAGCAGGTGACATAAAAACTCACACTATTCTTTTAAAATATTGGGGAATTTTGCCGCACTAGGATTGCGCCCCCACGTTTTACACCATTTGTTTTTACAGCACCCCTTTTTCATATTGGGTTATATGACAGAGGAAAGAACGAGCTTGTTTATTAAAAGGGGGTTTTAAAATAAGGAGAGAACGAGCTTGTGATAAATTTTGGGTTAAATGAAATGAGAGAACTGACTCTGTGATAAAAGGTTTATAAAAGGGGAGAAGCTGCTCTGGGTTTTTTAAGGGTTATATGATAAGGAGAAAGCAGCTCTGTGAAAAATAGGGGTTTTAGAAAGAGAAAGCTGATTCTGTGATATATGGTTTTAATGAAGAGGAAGAGCGAGCTCTGTGATAAAATAGGGTATAGATAGAGGAAAAACTGAGTTTTTGTGTAATAGGGTTATATGATAAGGGGGAGAACTACCTGTGATATTAGGGTTTTTAAAAATAGAGGAGAGAACTGGCTCTGTGAATATGGGGTTTTATGTAGAGGAGAGGGCGAGCTTGGATATTAAAGGGTTATATATAAGAAGGAGCTGGAAAAAACCTGTGAAAAAAGATTTATATGAAAGGAGAGAACTGCCCCTCGGATATATAGGGTTTTATGATAGGGAAGAAGCTGAAATTCTATATTTAAGGGGTTTATGAAGAGGAAGCTGAGCTCGTTATATATAGGGTTAATGGTAAGGAGAGAGCTGAGCTCTGTTGTATTAGGGTTTTTATGATAGTGGAGAGAAGCTGAGCTCTGTAAAAAAAGGGTTATATATACAGGAAATAACAGCTCTGTGTAAATAGGGTTATATGATAAGGGGATGACTCTGTGATATAAAGGGTTATATGAAAAAGGAGAAAGCGAGCTCGTGATATATAGGGTTATATATAGGGAAGAACTGAGCTTGTGATATAAAGGGGTTTTAAAATTTTACAGGAAATAAGCTAGCTCTGTAATATAGGGGTTATAAAATAAGGGGGATAGCTCTGTGAAATAGGGGTTTTATGAAAGGGAGATGGCCTGTGATAATAGGGTTTTAAGATGAGGGGGAAGCGAGCTCTGGATATATGGTTATATAAAGGATAGAAGCAGGCTCTGTGACATATAGGGTTAATGATAGAGGAAGAAAGGGCGCTCTGGGAATATAGGGTTTATAGAAGAAAAGAAAGCGACTCTGTATTATAGGGTTAGAAAGAGGAGAGAAGCTGACTCTGTGATAATAAGGGTTATATGAGGAGGGTAGAACTGAGCTCGTGATGCCCTTGGGGTTTAAAAGAGGGAAGAAGCTGAACCTGTGGTATATAGGGTTTATATAGAGGGAGAGAACTGAAACCCCCGGATATTTAAGGGTTATTTATAAGGGGAAAAAGCTAGCCTGTGAATTTTTAAAAAGGGTTATATGAAGAGGGGAAGGGGCTAACTCTGTGAATATAGGATAAGGGAATCCCGGGCTCCACAGGATGCCCTTGCAAGACCCCCCGGACGAGAAATCATATTTAAATGTGTTTTATAATTTCTGGGGACACAAACAAGAAGATGGCGCCTGGCTGCAGTCAACAGCTAACTCTCGTGAAACTACGCTACTAGTACTTATGTTTAATAAGATAAGATACTCGCGTGTAAAACCTTCTTTCGTTATTCAAAAACCATAAAAACCAC
>JAODAL010052342.1:0-26048 GCA_025379985.1 Phyllomedusa bahiana
AGGTTTTTGGGAAAAAAAGTTTTTTTAATTGTATAATAATAAAAAAAATTTAAAATTTATTTTTTTGATTTTGGGTTTTTTTCTTTTGCAGTGAAAAAGTCTTTAATCCCCCGACAATTTTGCCTGTTTTTGGTTTTTTCGCCCCCATCAATTTCCCAAAAGGGAAATTCCTCTGGGAAAAATTTTTTCCATTTGTCCCCCTTTAAAAGGGGGTTGACTCATTTGAAAGGATTGCTTTTATTGTTAAAAATCTTCCCAAAAAACAAATCACTTTGCAATATGTTGTCATTAACCCAGCCCCAACCGATTCCTAGATATCCCCCTTTTGTATGGGCGGGCCATAAAGCTACTCATTTTTCTATAGTTTAAGACCTGTTTGATCTCTCCTGTTAGGCTGTCAGTGCTGGTCGCTAAGCTACAGAACTGGTTCCTCAGACCCTCGTAACTGCGGGCCAGTAAAAGCCATAAGCAGGGCCCCTGAATTCAAAAGTGAACCGAAAAAAACCGGGGTAAAGGTAAGATAAATAAAGGGTTTGAGCAAAATTTTTTTAAGGTTTTTAATTTTCCCTTAAATGGAGTAACTAAACCCAAAGTACCCCGGCCATAGGGAATTTAAAAATTTCTTTTTATTGTTTTTCAGGGGGGGGTTTGGGGGGAAACGGTTAAGGGGAAAAGGGATTTTGGGCTTGTTGGGGGCCCGAAAAAAAATCTTTTTTGTTTTTTGGCCCGGGGGCCCGGGGCCCTTTTCATGGTTTTATTAAAAGGCCCTTAATTTTTCCTCTTTTCTACACAGACTGGAGGTCACGATTTTTTTAAATTTGGGGGGGGGGCCTTTTTCCCGGGTTTATTTTTCCCACTTTTAAAATAAAAATAAGGATTTTCTTTTGCCCCAAAAATACCCTTTGGTTGGCTTCCTTGCAATTTCGGGGGGTGGGGGGTTTGGGGGGCCAATTTGGGGGGGGGCCCTCGCTTCGGGGAAAATTTAAAAGGGGATTTTTTTGACTCCCCCCCCAATTTCCAGCAGAAATTTTTTCTTCATTTTTTGTTTTTTTTCTTGTCAAGAAAATTTGGGCCCGAACTTTCTTTCGGGGCAAAAATTCTTGGTCACTTTTCCGTGACCTTTTTTGGGGGCGGGTTTTCCTCCCTTTTGTTTTTTAAAAGGGTGACTTTTCTAAGCCCTCCTCTCCCCATCCCTCCCCTCCTCTGGGGTTTCTGCTGGGGTTTTTTTCGGCCCCAAGAAAATTTCCCTGCCCTGGCAGGTACAAAAGAAAGTTCCCCTTTCCAAACATCCTCCTGGACCAAGGATAAAAAGGCAGAAAGAAAGTGAAGACCCCCCGTTTTCTTTCCCAGAGATAAGGTGGGGACTATCTCCCAAAATTTTCCCAAAAGTCCAAACTACTAGCCTCTTTTTGGGGGCCCCCTAAACTTCCTAGGTCCTTTTGCCTTTGTTAAAACCCAAATTCAACCAGTCTGCTAAAAATCTAGGGCCCTGTCCCCAAACCCCCCAATTGCATATCTAAAAAACTCCTTCCATTTTTAAATCTGCTCAAACCCCTTGCCCTTTAAACCCCCTGTCCCAAGGGGAACCACGACATCCCCCTCCAAGCAAAAACTCTAATGACTTTTATTTTGAGGTTCGGGAAAGATTCTTGCGGGGGAAGCAACGCAGAGGAGGGAAACCAAAAATTTTCGGGTTGGCCGGGAAAGGGGTTTTGGGGCCCCCAAAAGAAGAGGAAATTGAGTGCCAAGGGAAAACATCAACTTCCCCCCGATCTATCCGTAAATTTCCCGTGAGAAAACCAAAAAGGGCCCCGGGTTTTGGTTTTTTTTTCCCAAAACTTTGGGCGCCCTTGGGGCTCTGCCCCCGGTTTATTTGTTACTCCCCTCTCCCCAACCATGTTGGGCCCCCAAAAATTGACCCTGGGCCCCATGGCGCGCCCCCAGGAATTATGGCCCACCTCTCAAAAATTTTTTAAAGGGCCACCCACTCCACCCTTTGGGCTAATTTATTTTAAGGGGGGCCCTTTCCTCTTAAACCCTTGGGCCAAAGTGTTTTGGGGGGTTATTCTCCTAGTGATTTTTTGTGTTTTTGGGTTTTAGCAAACCGGGAACTCTGACCCGGGGGTTTTGTCCAGCTTTTTTCTCCCCTTTGCCCGGGCCCTTCCCGTTTGCCCTAAACCATGTTGGGGCCCTCCCAAAAAGGGCCCTGGTTTCCCTGCCTGGCAATACCGGGGATTTCTTCTCGTTGTCCTTTTGTATCCGCCAAACCTTAAAATGTCTATGGAGCGGCCTGTAAGGGGTATGCCCTGGGGAAACCCAATTCTTCCGGGGGGGGGGGGCCCCCCTGGGGGGAATACGGGGGGCGCTTTTTAGACTTTGCCCCCGTGCGTGTTAAAATTAATTTAAATTTTTGGTGGTGACCTAGACCCAAAGCAGCTGTCGGGGGCCCCGGCCCCCAAAAAAAATACAAAAAAAAGGGGGCCTGTTTTGCCCGCACCCTATAGCGCAGAGTCTTGCTCATTTTACCCCGGGCACAAAATGCCCTGGTTAGCATGTGGGCAGGGTCCCATTTATTTGGGGGGAAGAAGAGCCCTGAAGTGGTAATTACACATGTTTCTAATGTGAAATATAAATATTGTAGTGTATCAGGGTTCTAAAGATATTCTGTTATGTAATCTGAATTAATGTAATTATCTGGTCTGGGGTCTGAATTAATTTTGGGGTCGTCTATGTTCTAAAGTAGTACCAGGTTCTCGTTGGAGTTCTGGATTCATTTTGAAATTTGGTTCAGTAACCCCAAAAAAAGGGGATATGGAATTTCAGCATTTTAGGAGGAGGTGGGGGACTTTTTTCCAGGGAAAGTACTGTGATTGGGGTTTTCCCAGAGCCTGCAAAAAACAAAGGAGTAAGCTACCATGTAAAACCCCCAGTGTGACCCGTGCCTCAATTTTTTCAATGCAATTATTTTTCTATCTTGCCCCACTACACCCCTATAGAGCTCCTGCACACCTACTGGTCTCACTTTGCCCCTACATAAAGCCCCTTTTGGTTTGCATTTCCCTCCTGACCCTTTTCTATCAATTTCTGTACCGTCTTTCCCTTTCCCTTTAAAAAAAGAAGGGCAGAAGCTAAAAATCCCCTTTGGGTTTTGTGAGTTTCCCCAAAAAAAGAAAACATGAAGATGTCTTATACTAACAATGAGCCGTTTTTTATTGTTGTTTAGTTATTAAAATTACTGCTACTAATTTTATTTAATGGTGTTATATGATTTTTCTCCACCCCCAGTAAACGTAAACTGATAAAATCAGTGGAAGGACACGTTCTTCTGGTTGTCATTGACATTTCCATTTTATGTTTATTGGTAAACATAAGACTGATTATTGATGATATGTTTCTTCAGCAGCAAAAGCTAAGCAGGAAACAAATTTGAAGCACGTGTACATCGGATTTGTCAGATTCATCTCCATTTTGTTTCCTATTGCCTCTGTCCAAAGGCTTTTTCTGATGTATCTGCTGGGAACAGATAAAACAATTAAGAAAAAAAATGTAATGTAATTTTTGTATACAGCAGTAAATGTCTATTATTACATGTCACATAAAAGGATGGTTTATAACCAGTGGTCTATAAAGAGGCCATTTCTATAGCATATAACATAACAAAAAAAGCTCAATCTTCAAATAAAGAGCGCACTAAACTTATACCATGGTCTCCTAAAAGACATTGTTAAAAAGTTGTCTCACTATGCTGTTTCACAGAGCCACAAACAGCTTTAGATACATGCTTCCTCACCCTTCCTGGTTAGGCTGTGGGTGGTTTTATAACAGTTATTAGCATATCAGCTCTGTATTCACGGGTCTTTTCTATCTACATAGACATATCAAAGCTTTTATTTTGCCAGATAAGATGTACTTTCTAATGGTGCCATTGACCATACCATAGAATATACTGGAAAACCATAAAAAAATTCTAAGTGGGGTGAAATGGGGAAAAACATACTTGCGCCATGTTTGTGGGGATTTTGTTTTTATGGCATACACTCTTCATTATAAAATATGTTTTTTCTGAGTGAGGGTACAGTTTTTGCAGGCTGAAGAGTACTTTTTATTGGCACCAATTTGGGATACATGCGACTTTTTCATCACTTTTTATTTCAATTTCTAGGGAATGTGAAATAACCCCAAAAATGCAGTTTCGGGGTTTGTAATTTTTTTCTTCTACGATATTCAGCGTATGAGATAAATGATGTTTTATTTTAAAAGATCAGACTTATAAATGCAGAGATACGAATTATGTGTACATTTTTTATTTTTTTTGTTTGTAAAATGGCAAAAGGAGGGTGATTTAAACCTTTAACCCCTTAACGCTTCAGGCAGTTTTGACCTTCCTGGCAAAGTCAATTTTTTTAAATCTGACATGTGTCACTTAATGTGGGAGTAACTTTTTGATATTTTTACCTATTCATGTGATTCAGAGATTGTTTTCTCACTACACATTGTGCTTTTCATTAGTAAGAAATTTTGGTCCTTGTTTATTTGTGAAAAATGTTCAAAAATTTCTACGTGTAAGACACACAAAATAGTTTATATCTAGCATCTACCATATGTCTACTGTAGATTGTCATCATTTTTTAAATGTCTTTTTATTTTTGTACAACATTAGGGGCTTAGAAATTCGCTAGTAACTTTTCAGATTTTCAAGAAAATTTGCAACATTGATTTTTTTTTAGTTTTTTTTTTAAAGAAACTACAACCCTTAAAATGTGTTTAGGAAGTGTGTTAAACCATTAGGTGTTTCACGGAAATTAAAGCAAAGTAGAGGTGAAATTTTAAAACGCCACTTTTTTGCAGATTTTTTAATTTTTATCCATTATTCACTGGAACATGGAAGATGTAACCAGTAAATTACAACTCAACATAGATTCCCCCAATGCTGCCATTTTTAGACATATCCTATATATGGCCCTAGTGTGCTATTTGGCTCAACCACAAGCCTCAGAATAGGAGGAGCACCTACTGGATTTTGGGGCCTCATTACCATTTTCTTTAGGCACCATTATAGGTTTTCAGACACCCTAAGGTGCTAAAACTTAATAAACACCCCTAAAAAGACCCCATATTGGATACAACCAAGGGTGTAGTGAGTATATTGACCCCACAGATGTTTCACAAATAAAAAAATTATTTTGTTCCAACAATCTTCAACTTTAGCTGAAAATGTTTCATTTTTACAAGGAATCCTGGAAAAAAAAGCACCCCAAATTTGTTACACAATTTCTTCCAAGTTTGGTAATACCCTATATGTGGGTGTGAACTGCTGTTAGGGTGCATGGCAGGGCATACAAGGGAGGGAGTGTTATTTGGCTTTAAAAAAATGGACCAGACTACCATTCAATACCCCAGACGAGCCTCCATCTAAATACAATACACTACGTGGAACCGAGAGTCTCAAAGTTTTTCCATCTAAATACAGACCCTAGACCAGACTACACCTGCATACAGATCCCGAACCAGACTAAGCAGTGGTGAAGAGGTGTGAAGAAGGGTGCAGAAACAGGTAGAGGTGAGTGTATTTGACACTAGACAGTTTTGTCTGCTTTCCCTGTTGTCTCTTGGACATTCCACCAGAGTTGGCAAGTTTGGTGAGACAAATGTGTCAGTAGAGGTCAAACACTGAAACTATGGAGATAGGACATTATAGAATGACGGTACTCACCCCACATGTTGGTAGTTGTCACCTGCAATAGTAAACACAGATAGTAAGCACCAACCGTGACACCGTGACACTTATATAACAATAAATTTACCTTGATGTACTGTACATCTGCAGCAACTTGATGTACAAAGATGCTGCAACCTATAAATTTAAGGATATGTTCACACAATATATTTGCGGAGCGTACTTCTGTGCGTAATTGAAAAAGTAATATTACATGGAGGAAATTTATAGAAAGTAGATGAGAAGTAACGTTATATGGAGGAAACTTATACAGTTATAGAAGGAACATACTTACAATCCACCTCCAATTGCAAACCTAAAATCCACAGTTGGTTGTCTTGGGCTTATATAACCTGCTGCCATAATGGGATGACATCTGCAGCCTCACGAGATTTCATTTAAAGCAATTCTGTCTATGTAATTCAATTTCTTAGAAATAAACTGTAATTATCCTCCAGGATCTAAACATTATATAACTCAGATTAGTAATTAGATAAAATAACACAATTAAATATTTATCCCCCAAAAAATTTATAACACAAAAAACTATTATTACTATTCACACAAAAAATGTATTTTGTTAGGACTTATAAAGATCCTTCCATTTCACCTTCATCTTCTGTTGCCTGTCTTCTTGCACTATAACTAACAAAGGCACCCCAACTTCCACCAGACTAGAAGAAAGCTGTGCTGGGTGGGCCCCTGGGGATTACCATTACCACATCACCATCAGGAGCATCCACTCTTCACTGTACTAACTCAGAGGAGTAAGGGAGGATTGGTCAAGGCCTGGGACCACCGTGACAACTCCTGTGATAATTACTTTCATCCCCTGTTCCCTATGTATGGTTATACTAGCAACATTATTACCAGAACATCAATTGTAGTAATTGTGTCATATTTCATTGACTTAAAGAGTGCCTATCACCACCACAGAACAATTTAAAGCAGAAGAAATTATAAGACTTTTCTCATATACAATTAATTAATAAATCAGATGATTTTCCTCCGTATTACAGGGAAACAAGTTTTACTTTCACTTTGTCAGAAAGAGATCACAATCTGGTAAGATTTCCTCTGTGGGAAATACCAACTGTGCAGGGGGAGCTGAGGATATAGCTGCTTGTACAGGGTTAATATGAGTCTCTCACTACATACACTGCAGCAGGCACAGCACACTGAGGACCAAGTGTGACAGGGTTTACCTGTTGTTCCCAGCCTCCTCCTACATTGAGCACAGGCATCTATATTACACTGCTGCTGGTGGAATAACACCCAGCTTGAATATAGCAGCACAGAACTTCCCACTTTACAGATTCCACAGATTTACATTCTTCCCCTGCACAGTGTCCCAGCTCAGAAGCAGGAAGTTTCACGGAACTGTCAACACAGTGATCCATCATATTGTCAGGAGCCGACTTGGCCCAACTTCAGTCCTGTCTTAAAGGGTCAGGCCTTTTTTTTTTTTACCAACATGTTTTTATTGAGGAAAATTTTTTAAAAATGTAAAACAGCAATTACAAACCAGGGAGAGGTCATATAACATGGGACAGGTGGTCCTCTCCTGTACAAATATGGTGAATAATACAATTCCAGTGGTTTATACATGTAAAAGTATAGATTATGACACAGTACTCGTGGTAGCGAATATTTACTAGTTCAAAACTAAGAGCTATGTAACGGAAACATTATCTACCATGATAGCCAGTGAGATATTGGCGGCGTCGTGCAAACCTTCAGGGAGTGGTCACCGAACGCAACTGGTCGAATAATCGCGGTGACCACTAATTACCAGTGTAGGATTGGGAGCCACCTGCCAGGGTCCTCTATAGTCATGACAATCAGGGAGATGTTAGCCTCAGTGTGCAGCCCCAACAAGGGGGACCTCAGAGCGCAGCCAACCACCCGGGCGTGGTCTCAGGGCCTTAGGCCATGGCTCCTAATAATAAGGCTTGGGGCTAGAATACTCTAGTTGCTCTCCAAGGACATGGCCCCCGGAGTTGTTTCACCTGTCCGGGCACCCCATGTCAGCCTGGATTGTTTTATCTGTGTCATAGATCAGACCCGGGCCGCCTGTGGGTAGGTGGCTGCGTCCGAGGGGCACACCTCAGATTCTGGAGAAAACCAATAAAGTTAGAACTCCAACAACATTGAAAAACAATAAAGACAAGGGGAGAGGGGGGGGGGGGAGAGGAGGGGGGGGAAGCCCGGGGAGGGGACGTCTGGCTCGCCCATGGAGGTGTGAGAGGTCCATTGTCATTTGACGTGCTGGCAACACCACGTGTGATGAAGTTCACCAGTTAGGGCCGTCTCCTGAGATTTGGTATGCCAAATACCAGGTAGTAAGGCTGAAACATTGCTTGAGTTTTAATCGTATATGAGTCGGAAGCAGTCTAATAAAGTTTTTCCATAGCTGATAAAATTGTTTTCCTTTCTGCTCTTTGTATAGGGAAGTTTCCACCCAGTCCATCCGAAATAAGTGGGAAAGTTTCTCTAGGAATAATTTGTGTGGCGGTGGGGATGGGTGAATCCAGCAGTGCAGAATGGTTTTCCTCGCTGCTGCTGATATGTAATATAGTAGCTTCTTATGGGGACTGGTGAGGCTGGGGGACCCTGGCGGAAGGAGGCCGAAGATGCACCATTCCGGGGAGTCGGGGCAATAATGAAGTAGGTGTGTGGTTACGAATGAGCGGATCCGGGTCCAGAAGGACTGAATGTGGGGGCATGACCAGAGACAGTGTATGAGGTCAGCATGTGGAGAGTGGCATTTGGGGCAGGCATGAGAAGAGGAAGTACCCATTAGGTAACCCCTGTGTGGGGAGACATATGCCCTATGTGCAATGCGAAATGCCATTTCCCAGTAGGACATGGAAGGGATATATTTTGCTGCTATCGTTAAAGAACTTAGGATGTCTTCTATGGATATGGAGTTCATGTGCGTTGTCCAGGAGGTCAAGCCCTGTAGTTTGGTGGTGTAGTCCAGTGGGGAGCGAAGGGAGTTGTAGTAGCGTGTGATCTGGCCCTTGGACAGTCAGGCCTTTTTTTAAGTGACTTAGAGGTGATATGCTTTTATTTTCGTAATTAAACATATTTGAGAAAGTATTTTTATTTTAGTGTTCTATTACTTCATAAAGTTCTCTGGAGGTGATAGGTCCCCTTATAGCTTTGTCTACACAGTATATGTTAAAATGCTGTTCAAAATCTAGTGGCATTTAACATCGCTGTACCACAGTTTTTAGCACGGGTTTGAGGAAAAAACGTGGTCGTTTTTTCAGATATCCCGACGGCCCAGTATATTGACTGTACGGAAAAAGATAGAAAATGTTGGTTTTGAAATCCGACAGTAGAAAATCCGTGCTGTGTAGACTACAGCACGGATTTTCTGTTGCGGTCTGTGAGTACTTGGTTACAGTCGGATTTTTGTGGATTCTAAATACTGAATCCACTTAAAAATCCAACTGTAATCCTGTGCTCTGTAGACATAGCATAGGAATGTTTTCTCAAAGGATTTCTTTTTCTAGCAATGTGCCATCACTTACAAATCCCAGGGAGTCTGCAACTTGAACCTCATCCCACATGAAATAACAGGACTGCTCAAGTGAATAGGTCTTAGATGCATTATCTGCACAGGGCTAAATTAGCATGGGGTTGAATTAGTGATTTTGGGTGTCCTAACATTCAGACCTCCACCAATCTAACAACCAAGATGGCATCACTAGTTTAGGATGGAAAATCCCTCTCAAACATTGATATGAAATGCACCTCCTGTAACTATAATGTTCAGATAATATTATTGGACTAATCTCATGGGACAACCAAATTTTTACATATCTTCCTTGCATTGTCTCATTGGGCTGTTTATGCCGTCTTCTATTTCCATTGCCACTAGGTGGTGCAGTCTCACTTTATAAAAGTAGACAGTGTATAAGAATGCTTTTGAAGCACATGGATATGCTGTAGAATTTCTGCAGTGGATTTGTGGGCAGGAAATATATAGCATATTACAGTACCAGCAATGTAAATGAAATTTTAACAAATCTCTTTTGCAGAAAACATTAAGGCCGTGTTCACACGGCTTATTCCCGACGGATTTGTGAACCGGATTGCGTTTACAAATCTGGCGTGAATAAGGGGCGGGACGGGGCGGGGGCCGAGCGCGGGGGCGTCGCTCCCTGGCCCCATAGACTGTCATTATCTACGGCGTGTCCGCGCCTGGGATAATGCATGTCACTTTCTCCCCCCCGCGGCGGATTCGCTGAGCGGGGAGGAGCGACGGAATCCACTGTTCTTTATGAGAGCAATGGATTACCGTAATTACTCCGACGGATTGGCGCCGTACTGCAGCACAAATCCGGCGCGGAGTACGGCGCCAATCCGCGGAGAAATAAGCCGTGTGAACGAGGCCTAACACAGAATCTGCCCATATTGGGACTTGTTTTGCGGATTATAAATTTACAGTATGTCAATTTCTGCTGAGGATAATCTGTGGATGTATTGCAGATTTTCCCTATTGACTGCTATAGGGAAGCGAAAACGCTCTGCATCAGATGAATGTTTTTATTCTATTTTTTTTTATATGTTTACAGTGAGTTCCAAAAGTATCCTTTGAGCTGTTTCTTACTTTTAAACGAGAATGCCACAAATGTAAATGTATTTTATTGATATTCTGTGTGATAGAGATACGCATAATAGCAAGTATTTGTGAAGTGTAAAGAAAATGATGCTTTTTCAAGTTTTTGCAAATTAAAAAGTTAAAATTGTGTTGTGCATATGTAATAAGCCCCCCTGAATAACTACTTCGTAGGACGACATATAGCTGCAATGATAGCTGCATGTCTGCTAATGGAATGTCTCTACCAGCTTTGCACATTTAGCGGCTGGAATTTTTTGGACATTCTTCTTTGCAAAATAGCTCTAGCTCAGTCAGATTGGTTGGCGAATGTTTGTGAACAGCAATTTTCAAGTCCTGCCAAAGTTTCTCAATGATAATTAGGTCTGAACTTGGGCCATTTAACACATGAAAATGTTTTGATTTAAACCATTCCATTGTAACTTTAGCTGTATGTTTAGGGTCGTTGACCTGTAAGGAGATGTATATTTCTGTTTGGTAGTGTATATATGTATAGCTTGGTATAGGAAGGAGTTAATATATTATAGGAATGTATATGGAAGTGTTTAGTCATTGGGTTGTTTTTGGAAGAGTTAATTGCCTTACAGAGTAGGAAACAAGGTGTAGACAGTGCTGCTGTTCTAGCAGCTGAACAGGGAGCTGACAGGGTAGGAGCTAGGATTCACACAGTTAAAGGGGTTATCCGGGAGTTTAATGATTTCATAGAACACTATAAACTGCATTTATATTGAAAAGTAGATATGCCACTACCTTCATGTTTTTCTTTTCTTCTCTTTTGCCTCCTTATCCCAGAATACCTTGCAATTACAATCCAGGACCCGCCCTCTAATCCTCCTAGCACTGTTCTTTATCATTCTCAGACATGTACACCTCATGCCACTGCATCTCTGCTCCAGTTCACTCCCTGGTTTCCTGCAGCAGGCTGTGTGTAGTACAGTCACCAATCAGTTTGAAATCATAAAAAACATTCTTTCCTCATCCTATAATATATGTAACACATGTACAAATTTACATAGTTAACACTCAGTTCTCTGTCATGTTCTGAGTTGTGTACATATTTGGAAGTTGTGTGCAGCAGAAAAAGGGAACCCTGCCTATCGATAAGTAGCGTGGGCCAGGGTCGACAGAGATGCATGCCAAAATTTTCATTTTTTTTAATTTGCAAAAATTTGGAAAAACACATATCATTTTCTTTATATCACAAATACTTACTGCTTTGTGTTGCTCTTTCAAATTAGTGGTGTTTATAAAGATGATTTCGTGCAGAAAACTCATGTATTATGCACCAATATACAAAACAAAAGACGCTGAGTGAACATAGCCTTAGAAATAGTACATCTGATTTTTTCTACTGGAGGAGAACCAATTTGCAGGGTTCACCTTTGGCAAAAATTTAGTTTATTACCCCTCTATAACCTGAATCTGTAGGACATGTCCACACATAGTGGACGTGAGCTTTTACAGGTAAAGGTGCTGTTTACATTCATAGTCACCTGACCATGTTGTCTTGGTTTTTTGACCACACTGCATCTTGGACATTCATTTGGCCAGGACAGGCAGGAGGTCAGACAGGCGTGCAATGGTTCCGATGGTCAGGATTCAGGAGCGAAAAGGTTCGGTACGGAAGTCAGTGCAACGAGGCAGAAGAAGCTTTCTCTAAAGGCTAGAACGGCACTAAAGATCCGGCAAAGGTGATCCGGTAAGGAAAAGGTGGGGGTTAAATTATGGTCACCTGCCAGCCTTAACCAATGAATGGGGCGTACTGGCCCTTTATAAATCCTCCCCGAGAGCCGGCGCGCTCCACCGCCGTGCCGGGCCAGAGACGGGATGGACTCGGGATCGCATGAAGGTAAAGTGGGGAAGCCTGGACCCCCGACCACGCGGGACCGCGCAGGGACCGTCGGAGACCCGACGGGTGACACACCTAGTGCGCCCCACGGAGCCAGCGGCCCCGGGCCGCGAGGTGGCTCGGGAACAACCCCGTGCACAGTTAACCACCCCCCCCCCTTAGGCCCCCTCCTCCTTCTGGTTCGGTAGGTAGGCGATCAAACACAATACCTGGCCATCGCGGTCCAGGATTGTTCTCCTCAAAGCTCCCCAAGATCTCACCCCGACCGAGATCCCTCCCAATCAAACCAAGAATTGCCGATTTACCCCCGCCCTAAACCGCCACCTCATAGCCAAGATCTCTTTGACCGCAAATCATGTTGGAGGCTAACGGAATCAGGAAGAGGGGAGGGACACTTTATCTGTAGAAGCCGCGTTCAACACGACGGGCTTCAGGAGGTGATACATGTGGAGGGGGGGGGGGGGGGGGGGGGGGGTGGGGGGGGGGGGGGTTAGGGGGAGGAATTCAGGGAATCCGCATAGTGGGAGGGAGTTGGAGCCTATACGCCACTGGAGATTAAATTCGGCTCAGGATTTTAAAGGGAACCGCAGAAACGCTGGCCCCCAAGCTAGTAACTGGGATTATTTAAACCTGACATATTTATGGCGACAGCCCAGACTTTTGTCCCCAGGGGTAAAGGGTTGGGCAGCTGGTCTCCTCTTCCTGTCCCGCCTGGGCCTTCCATACGGGCGGCCAGCACGCTGAAGGGACTGACGAGTTCTTCTCCCAGATGCCAGAAATAGGACGTTGACCAAGCGGCATCCACAGAGGGAACCTCGTAGGAGGAGGGCAGAGGGCTAGAGGAGTGGCGGGGGAAGCCGACCATATACAACTAAAAAAGGAGACCGCCTGTGGACCCTGAATCCAAAGCGAATAGTAAGAAAATATCGGCCCATGGGTAGGAGGCTCGGCCCAATCATCCTGGCGAAGCAGAAAACAAAGTGACGCAAGTAACTGCCCAGTAATCTGGTTGACTCTCATCATACCTTGGCCGTAGTTAAGATTGCGGGATGGTAAGGACGAAGAGAAGATCTAACTTCACCCGCAGTCGGGAGCATAGTGCGCGCCAGAACTGTGATACACGAACAGCACCCCACGATTCAGAAACGATGTGGCTGGGGCCAGGACCCGAGCAAGCGAAAGATCGGTGACTAACACTAAAGAAACTGGGAGGCCAAGACTTGTGTGCGGAAGTAACCCGGCAGATGTGGAACGAAGAGCGACATCTTCGAAAACCTATCGGTAATGACCAGATCACGGTTTAACCACCCCGAAGAGCGATGGAAAGGTCGGTGCATTGAAAGTCCATCGCGCACATGATGGGACATGGAGGCAACTTGGTTGTAGGGCAGGGGTCGCAGCAGCCCGGAGAGGGCCGTGGCGGTGCACCTCTATATCCGGGGCAACAAGTAGCAGCACAGGCATCCACCGAAGTCCCTTATAAACTTTAGCCAGTCCTGGCCCACCAGTTAGAAACCGATCGAAACTCAACTGGAAAGATCAACGGGGCCCTAACCTCACCCGATGATCTGCCAACAAAGAGCAGATTGTCCCCCCAATTCAATGATTACTCATTGCGCAGAGGCGTGCTCTGACGAACGTAGTGTCTAGCCCAGGATGGTAATCGCCGAAGGAGGACAGGTTTCTGCTCGGGAACAGGCAGGTGCGATTCCGGAGTTATGCTTGTTTGGGAGCTGCGTCTCCACATCCAGGACTCCTACGCTCCGGTAACGTCAGATAGCGCGGAGAGAGAGCTTCTCCCTGAAATGTTCTTTTTCGGCTAGGCCGAAAATGATCCGGAAGTCACAAATCTTAGAAAAAAAAAGAGAACCACTTGCTTGCCGAGGGTTGAGAAGCAGGCGCCCTGGGCCGCCAGGAGGTAACTGAAGATTTATGTCTATCCGTATGATACCTCAAAAGGAAGACGGAGCTCCCTCCAGAAATGCCGCCACGTCCTCACGTGCCATCTTGGATAGCGAGTATATTCCTCGGATCCCCAATATCATAGTTTTCCTCTCTGCGACGAACGGTCTTAGGAGAAAGAAGAAGCCACAGGTGATGGTTCTCCCCTTTGGACCCTTTTGAGTAGAGTACAGCTCCGGCCCCCACACCGATAGAAAAACGGCATCCACCTCACAGTGAGAAGGGCTTCTCAGGCGATCAGGGCGAGACAAATAGGTGCGGAAGCAAAGGCTGAACTTTTCAAATCCAGAATGCTCTTGTCTGGCAGTTGGGTGGCCAACATTTTGAGGATTAGCCTTCTTCCTGGGTGAGAGCCACAATTGGACAGCCACCAGTGTAAGAGAAGTTGGATATAAACTGCCGATAATAAATGGTCAAAACCCAAAAAACGTTGTAATGGCTCGAAGTCCAACAGTCGTGCGGCCCATTTGCAAGATAGCAACAGCTTTAGTGGGATCCATTTGCAGGCCCGGTCGGATACGATTTAACCGAGGAAAGCCAGACTGGGTTGTTGGAACACGCACTTCTCTACATTTGGCGTACAGGCGTTTGATGCCGAAGGCGTTGCAGGACTAGGCGCACCCTGTGATAGATGGGATCCTGTAGGATCAGGGGAGACAAAACCAGGATGTCTCGTCCCATATACACTGATGACACAACGTTGTAGAGACAGGTCCCTGAAGATGTCGATATACGAACACCTGAAAATACCGGCGGGATGCATTGCACAGACCAGAACAAAATGCATTTTACAAGTATTTCAAAATGGCCGACGCGGGTATTGAGTAACGCCGTCCCTTCCACATATCCATGCTCCCTCAGATCCTTAAACTCGCGTAATGTTGATGATGACCCCTGTACGCAGGTCCTATTTTGCAGAGAAGACCTTTGGCTACCCTGATAGACGGTCAGAAACACAGAAGATTCCGTAATTTAGATGCAAAGGGTACCAATGCACAGAGAGTTTTATCAAACAGGTAAAATCGTGGTATCAGGGCCTCCGGTAGTCGAATGCAAGGAACGGAGAGAACCAACCATTCTTCCGGTACGAAGAAAAGCCCAGAGCTACCTGGGCGTGTGGATGTAGGACTAACATATAAAAGCCCTTTTTGCATGTTATCCAAGTAGACACGATATAAAGATACCGAGCATGGCTGAGTCTCGGGTCTGGACAAACTGGTAAATCATATTACCCCCGATGGGTCACACACTTGAGGATCCCCAGGAATGGAGTCAATGGACAGTCATCAGGGGGACTATGAGGAGGAAGTGGGATTCAGCCTGATTCTCCCGAAAAAACGTCCACATAATTTACCCCGTAATCAGCGGGATAGTACCTGGCATTGACCGTGGAGTAAGAGACCTGTATGATGGGTGGCTAATTGCCTCTGAACTGGCCCGCGTGGAACTGTAGAGACAGCAATTCTGTGCAGTCGGCAAGCCACCAGCGTAGAACGAACCCCTTGGATATTTCTTCCCTCCGAGGGTTCTGGGGACAATGAGCGTACCACGGAAGACCCAATAGATGATAGCTTGAGGATGAACCCGAGGGATACTAGAATGGATCTTCCTCCTTGTGTAAGGCCCGCCCATGCGGGCATAGGAACTAATGGCTTTGGACACTGTACCGAATGGCCTCACTAAGTACATCGCCACTACACCGGATGCTGAGATCACCAGGTGCTTCTCCAGAACGGATCACACGGAAGGGCGATAACTGGGACACCATGGGGCAAGAATAAAGTTCCCCGGCCGGATCCAAGTCAGAAATGCAGGCAACTCCGAAAAAAAGCGAGATCCCGGAAAGCACGCGATTAAACCTCAACCTCCATAGTTAATGCGTGGAGAGGAAGTGTTTCAACGCACCCAGGGATGTCCTCTCCGACAATACGCCTAAGGTGCGGTGCGAGGGCTGTTTCCCCCTGCCGCATTGTGGGCGATAGCTGGCCACACCACTGCGGAAGTGATCCTAGGCTGGCATACACTAAAGGAGCACAATTTTTCCACTGCCCGACGGCGGGACAGCTCTGTTCGGACAGATGTGCCCCGTTCCCGCCACCTGCATGTGGTTCCTACACTGGTTGGAGCGGAAGTGCGAGCTGCGCTGTGTCTTTGTAAGACCGGGCCAGGCGAGGCAAACGTCGTGGGTCCTCGGACAAGCGGAATCACGTTCCTGGCGTAGTATCCTTCTTGTCTGCTCGTCGAAGACGCAACATCCGATCCGAGGTTGGCTATGTGGACCAGTTCGCATAAAGAGGAGGTACGTGACCTCTCCGGCCGCATGTCTTCCTTAACTCTGCCGGACAGGCCCATTTTAAAAACAGTGGCACATAGAGCGTGCGTCTGTTCCAGGTCATGCTACCGCGACGCCAGGGTCCCGAAAACGAAACTGCGTATCGCCGACACAGAGGAGTCACCCTGGCGAAGAATTTCATAGAGCGTTCTCTGCCCGAGGATAGCCCGGTCCGGCACGTTCAGTTCAAGAGACAACTGCGGAACTTAAGCGTGAGAGAGTTAAAAGCCTGTTAGGACCTTCGTCACCGCCTCGCCCCGGTCCCCAGAGGGGGGTGGCCCAAGCAAGAGCCTTCCCCGGACAGCAGACTGACCACGAAGGCCACCTTGATAATGTTCAGTGGGAAATTGACGACGGCCATCAACTCAACATGCAAATCGAGCATGCGGTGGTAATAAAATCCCCTGCAACATTTGGATTATCCCCTACAAACTTGTCGGTAAAAGTGGGTAGTAGCGCATGCTATAAGTCCGGGTA
The DNA here is from genome assembly GCA_025379985.1 of Phyllomedusa bahiana. NCBI lineage: Eukaryota > Metazoa > Chordata > Amphibia > Anura > Hylidae > Phyllomedusa > Phyllomedusa bahiana. Next base: position 16,967 of record JAODAL010052342.1, read on the forward strand.
CTGCGGAGAGCGTCGCCACAGAGAAGGAGGAGTCGGACGGCTGTTGGTTAGCCAGAGCTGCTGCAGCATGGCGGACAAGCTGGTTCAGCCTGCTGGACCTTGTTGCGCAAGTTGTTGTGACTGCTGAGCCACGATCGCCGTGAATGTCCGGTCACCTGGCTAAGGTCAACCTTGGGCGGGATTCCCTTCGCCGGAATCTTACTGTAACGAATGCTGGTAGTGGCTCCCTGCTGTGAGGAGCCACGCGCAAAAGCGATCTGGTGTAAGCCGTACCTAGGGGCTGAGTCTAAAGTAGAAGCCCGGTTTTTCACCAGGCCCGCCGCAAAGCGGGTATGCGACTATAGCTGCGGCAGGAACTACCAGTTCCGCCCCAGCTGCGTGACCTTATGCTTGACGGTGGCAGCCAAGAGCAGTGCGCGTGTACGAAATCGTGTGAGTAGGCGAAAGAGTCCTATCTGGGGACGATGGCATGCGCAGGTCAGGAACAGTTGCGGCAATGAGCTTTCTTCGTGGGAGCTCAGGAATTCAGGAGCGACAAAGGTTTCGGTACACCACCAGCTCGAGAAGTCAATCTAACGAGGCAAAGAAGCTTTCTCTAAAGGCTGAACGGACACTAAATATGCCCGGGCAAAGATCCGGCCCTAAAGACCCCCCGGAAGGAAGGGGGTTTTAAATAGGGCACCCTGCCCGCCTTAACAATTAATTGGCGTACTGCCCTTTAAATCCCTGAGAGCTGCCCCCCCCCGCGCGCGCAGGCGCCTAAGGCGCGGGCCATGCGCACAAACTAGCGCCGCCAGCCAGGATGCAACGGGAGAACTCTGGAGCGCAGGAAGGTAGCGGGAGAAAGCCCGTGACCCACCTGAACCCGCGGAACCGGGCAAGGGACCGCGGGGGACCCGACGGATGGGACAGACACGAAGTGCGCCCGCAAGCCCGGGCGTAGGGGCTGCGGGTACCACCCGTGACAGATAGAAAGATAGAAGATAGATAGATATACTAGATAGGGGAAAAGGACAAAAATCGACATGAGTAAATGATGGGTAACCCTAGAAAAACAGAAACAAAATTATTTGATCAAGATTGAATATAACCAGTAGTAAACTAAGGGGAGGTGTTGTTTCCTGGTAATTAGCATCACAGGTGTCCCTTTAAAGGGAATCTGTTGACCCTTTTTTACGAATTAAATCAAAGACCGATGATCTATAATTCTTTTTCTTACTAGCCGTTTTTATTTTCTTAATTAAAGATTACTCATTCAGTTGTCTGTATAAATGAATTGGTTGGGAGACAGGATTCTTGCTTGCAGCTGCGCATTTAAGCAGACACCTATTGAGAAGATGTACTTTTACATCGATGCATCATGCCACATAGAAGCTGTGAACTGGATACGGCTCCCCATTGACTTCTATAGAGAGTTTATCTAGGCATGCCTGGTGACCTGGGAAGAATGGTCCACAGTGAGCAGAGTGAGGGTGGAGCCTGTCACCTATTGTGGATTGGATCCTGTAGTTAACTGTTTACAATGGGTGTCGCCTTTTCAGTGTAATCCTGCCTTGTACTGATTAAGAGCAGACACAGAGAAAATCCTCTCTACAGAACAGGACAGTATCATCTTATCATCTTTGTTTGGCCCTAGACTTGCCTCATAAGTGAAAACAGCCCCTGCAGGGCATTAAGAATTTATAAAAAGATATGCTACATTGGCATATGGAAAATATAAAAAAAAACATAACCAAAAATTATTAAAAAATGTGTTATAACATACAAAAGACACGACTTAAACAAATAGGTGACTAACACCCGTTATTTTGATTACCACAATCCCTTTATAGCTTGTAAATATTCTGCTATTTAAAGATAAGCAGGAAAAGTAGAGAGTACCACAGTGCTTAGTATTGGTATCAATGCTGTGTAATCCAACACATGAACCATGGAGCGAAAAAAACAATAACACACATGGATGACAACCCTATCTCAACCCCAAAAAAGACAACTTTAATTTAATAACTGAATAAATACATCTTAACAAATTACCCTATGCATCTTCCCTATCCAAACCTCATTTGTGACCCTAAAAAACAACCTTACCCATATCCATCAAATTTGTCGACTTAACCGCTACGCCTAATACCGGTGACCCCCTGAGAACACGGAACCTAAGCTCTGATACACAAAACCCTAATATATCCCTTCCCTAGGTTATAGCCCCCACAGAGACAAAATAATCCTCCAAAAATAAAAATCGATCAAACTACAAAAACCCGAACCAAGCGTACAAGCACCACCAATCAAAAAAACTACCACCCAGAGAAACCACACCGCTCAAAAACAGAATTCAAACAAAATATCTATCAACATAACATTACATACTCAGAATAAAAGAACAGACAATTAAGACCAATTCACACCTAATGATGAGAGATTACACTACCAAAGCCAACTCGAAACAATAGAGTCGATGTAAACTAATACTGGTACTTCATAGAGTCAATGTACAACTGATACTAGTACTTCAGTTTGTTTCTCCCAAATAATGCAGAGGTCTCATCCAACGTGAGAACAACATTAAGTCCATTGTTTCACACTGCTTTAAAAACTAGGACAGACCTTATTATATATTCCTTAAATTACGCGCCACGAGAGTGTGAGCGCAACATTAAACCGGGCTGAAAACGTCACCAAGTCATCTAACGGTAATCCACAGTTCAACATATAGCAGAACTATGGATTAACGCGTCTCCTCTCACCTTCTCGTACGATCTGCCGCGGGTGGAGCGTATACCGTATGAACATTGTGAATTATCCTAGCGGCGTATACGCGCCGCAGGTAAAACAAGTCCTATGGGCCGGCTGAGGTGGCCCGGTCCCCAGTCCGCCTCCCAACCCGCTCCCGCTCCAGCCCTGCACATGAGACGTAAATTGCGAGGCGTAATTACTCCCCTGCAAATGTCACACCGAGGAGAACCTACATGCCTAACATATCCAAAGTAGGCAAAGGCAACAACAATGTTTAGGGTTAATAATATACAAAAAATGAAAATATGCTCACGTCCCTTGATGATTAGGAGGTACAGTAAAGGATGAATCCGTAGGCTAAATCCCCAAGTCTCCACTGATATATACAGGACCCATAGAAAATAAAGATACAAAACTTCCTTTCACCCCCCAGAATACTAAAGCTAGTGATATTCTAATACACAAGATACAGCTCACCTTTTTTGTGGACTTGTCTATGGTCGAGTTGATAGAGGATCCTAGGAAGTCACAGTTTCACCCTTCCACCGGGTCTCTCCTCCCAGCCAAGCGGTAACACAACAAGCGCACAAACGGATTATCTGGGCGTTTTATCCCCGACGGCCCCGCGCGCTGGCAAATACTCCCAAGTTCCGCGGTTCCGGTAAAAAAACTAGAATTTTTTTGCAGTAATCTTTAAAAATAGCACTACAGCATACATAACTCGTGCATACAGGAGAAATAACAAAACTCGTTTCAGGCAATAACGCCCTTTCACTGTTACTCAAAATAGTATTAAAACACCTGACTTAAAAAACTAAAGGTAAAACCCCAATCACTTTCTGAGGTTTAGACATGTGATCTTCCCAACAAAACAAAACAAAACAAACAGAGGCGGTTGCAAAAGCTCAGGATTTTTTTTACCCCCCCTTCCCCGTGGCCTTTCTTGCAAAATCATACACACAGACAATTATGAACATATAATAGATATTACTACATGCCGAATATTAAAATAATACTAAAGCTCTATACAAGAAATAACCTTCAATATTGGTGTTTATGTGCGTCTTATATATGAAATGCAATTTTAATAAAAATTTAACATGTCTGTGCAGATAGTTCAGACCTGCCGGTCGCTGGTGCCAAGTTGTTCATTAATGCACTGGCCTCTTTACTCCCTGATACGCATTAGTCCCAATTCCCACCCCCTGTTAGGTCGTGGCACGTTTCAAATGGCGTAGAACCTAAATTCCTGACAGATCTGCTTTATGAGGATTTCTAAAAAATGCGTTTCGCTAGACTCCCCACGACATCTTGTCCCCTATGTTCTTATTATAATGGCGATATGTTCACTTATACGGGTTTTTAATTATCTCCTAATAGTGCTCCCCCACATACTTCTATTTGGCATATTTACCACAATTCTACTCACATAGATTAAATGGGCGATTATAATTCATAAATTGTTCGTATATCATTATTTTTGCGTTTTATTGGGTATCTGGTCGAATTCCATAGGTTTTATTACTAGCCTGTCACATGCATTACAACGAACCCCCCTACACTTGAGACCCCTTTCTGTGATAGCCAGATTTTATTCTAATTCTCTAGTTTGGGATATATGCAACTAGGGAATGTCATTGCCCAAAGTTTTTCCTCTTCTAGGGACTATCTGTATGCCCTTATCTACAATCTCGGCTAATTTTTCGTTTTGCCGCAGAATGTTAATATTTCTTCTAAATATGGATTTATAATTTCACCGAAATTAACCTACTGTAACTATGGAGAACGTACATTTTTTTTTGTGTTCCTTCCTAAACTCTTGTTCTTTTTTTGCTATTTTTTGAAAGCAATTGTTCTTGGGTCATCTGACTATCTTTATTCTTTGCATTGATTGGAAGTCCCTTGCTATTGTATCCCCTCCTGGAATAAAAAAGCCCAATGGCAACATATTATCAAGCGACGGCAGATAAAGGGGGAGCCGTCGTTGTGATTGGACTCCGCCCTATAACACAACACAGGTATCAAAATAATTAAACGAAGCTGACACATATCGTAGATTACAAGAAGACCTACACAAGAATCATTAACAATTTTGGCGAAACCTAAAGAAGAAATATCTTCAAGATGGAACTATGCATTAGGATGTTATTAGTGAAAAAAACAGCAAAATTCCCAGTGATAGAGAGGACCCTGTTGACCACCCATATTCTACGGACCCCATTAAGTGCATAAGGTTAATGGTCCTTTTTTCCTCCCAAAGCCCTATGGAACCAATAATATCAGCGGTAAACGACTCGCCCTTAATGGATGGTCCCTGAGCAGCTCCTGGGATTGAACATTAAAGTATCTTCATCCAACCAGTTTGTTTCAGAAATTGCCATGTCTACTTTTTAGATACTCAGTACATAACCCTGAGGCAAACTTTTTATCAGGCAAACATGTGGAAAGGGGGACATACACATGGGTCACGTGCCGACGTGTTGGGGTATGTAATTCGTGTATACCGCACCATTTGGCTATTACAAGCGTTATATAGGGGTTTTTCTTGAAACAATCGGGTTTTTTTTTTATGAAGAGAAAACCTTACAGATCCTATTATCTTAATTAGTGGTGGAATATTTTGTTAAAAAACAACTTCTTTTAAGTTTGAAAAATACATTTTTATTCGTGCAGCTTGTTTGGGGCACCAATGGTTGTCTACTTTTTTTCCTCTCTTCGCTGCGGCCCAACATACCCATTGCATGGTGTTGTGGAGCCACCATGCCAATAAACAGTACCAGTTAAATCCCTTTGTGGCTGGTGTGGTATTGATATGAGTGCGCTTAAGTCAACAATAGCCAATTCTCTTGATTAAATGGGGTTTCGCGAAGTAGCACTCATGACAGCCTTGTCCTTTGCTTGTATATTAACTTAAAATGATTCTCATTTTTGCGAAATAACAGGCACATCAAAATTGGAAAAAGGAGAGTACCAACTTGTCCTTGGATATCAACCTCCAAAAGGAGGATGTAAGACTAAAAAGGCAGTATAGGGTCACAAAACAACTTATCCCAAAAACCCAAACTCGTGCAAATTCCCATCTTGAGGGCAAATAGCTGAGTCCACAGCGATAAATACAATCAAAAGCCCATACCCTATGGGAGAATTTATTAGACTAGGAGGATAAGCACACTAGATGAAAAAAGGAATATTAAAGAGGCAACAGAAAAAATAGAAGAACAGACACCTAATCCATGAGGGAATACAAGAGAAAAGTGGACATCAATCAGACAAAGAAATAAAGCAAGTCAGAATGACCCAAGAACAATTTGGGCTTTAAAAAAATAGGCAAAAATAAAAAGTTTTTATAGGAAGGCAAAAAAATTACGTTCTCCACTAGATACATAGAAATTTCCGGTGAAATTAAAATCCATATTTTTTAGAAGAAATAATAACATTCCTGCGTCAAAACGAAAAATTATCCGAGATTGTAGATAATGAGGCATACAGAAAAGTCCCTAGGAAGTAATGGAAAAACTTTGGGCAATGACATATCCCCATAGTGCAATATATCCCCAAACAAGAGAATACTAGAATAAAATCTTGGCTACTAATCATAACAGTAAGGGCTTTTCTATCCAGTGTGGGGGGTTCGATGTAATGCATGTGATAAGTCTATAAAAAACGCATGGAATCTCACAGATACCCACAAACAGTCAAAAATATGAATACACGACAATTTATGACAATTGTAATAGGCCACCATTTAATCTATGTGATTAGTAATGTGTAAAATAAGCCCAAAGAACAAAGTACGGTGGGGAGCACTATAAGAAAAATTAAAAACACCGAATAATGGAACCATATCGCCAGCATAAAAAAAATCAGGGAAACAGATGTCGGGAGCAGCAGAAACATTTTTTTTAGAAACCCATAGCGCGATCCTGTCAGGATAGGTTCTAAGCCATTGAAACCGTGCCTCGAGAGACCTTACAGGAGGTGTGATTTGGACTAAAGTCGATAGAGAAAAGAGGCACCATTGGAGTTAATGAAACATGGCACCAAAAGCAGACCGTGCAGGTCTTGAACAATCGCACAGACATGTAAATTTTTATTAAATTGCATATTCATATATAAGACACACATTAAACACAACCATTTAAGGTTAATTATCTAGTAATAATGATCTTTAGTAATATTATTATATATTTCGGGCATGTAAGTAATATCTATAAATATGCGGTTTTCAATGTCTGTGTTTCTGATAATTGCAAGAGCCACAGGGGAGAAAGTGGGTAGGAAAAAATACTGAGCTTATGCCACCCGCCTCATGTTTTTCGTTTGTTGTTTAGTAGTCCTTTGTTGGGAAGATCATGTCTTTACATCAGAAAGGAGATTGGTATTACTTAGTTTGTAATAAGACAGGTGCTAATAATACTATTGGGTAACAAGTGAACCAGAGGGTGCGTAATGGCCAGAAATGCGTATTTTATTATTCACCTGTAATTCGCACGAGTAATTATGTCCGTAGTGCTGTTTTCTAAGATATACCTTGAGCAATAAATAATCAAAGTTTTTAACCGGAACCGACTGTGGAGCTATTTGCAGTAGCGTGGATCCCGTCGCGGGCTCAACGCCCGGATATGGCCATTGTTGCTGCGTGAAATTAAATATACTTGATAGATAGCACTGCCCCATTCGATGCGATAACTAATGCATACACAAGCATTTATGATCTGCAGCCTAGCCTACGTGCAACAATCTCTAACAAAAGTTCCAAAGTATTACGTTGCAACCTTGCTCTGCTGCGAACTCATTTTTCAGTATTCATAGCAGCTCCAAGGCCATTAAACAGAGCTCGTGACAAAATATTGTGGCCCTTTACCTGGTTTGCTTATCTGGGATCAAATTTTCAATCTAGAACCTTAATCTAGGCTTTACTTTTGTGCCTTCAGCACAACTAGTTTCTTTGTCAACTGCAACCAAACTCTGTAGAAGCTAATTTAACCCCTTAAGCCGAACGCCTGAAAAGTACATAGGGTCACATGTATGAAAAACTGACTAGGACTAAAACTCACTTTGGGCCCCATACAACCAATCAAATTTTCCCCTTTTCCCTTTTCATATAGTCTCGGGAAAAAATGAAAAGGGCCTCGGATTGGTTGCAAGGGAAACAAAGGGGAATTTTTAAAAACCTAACATTTTTTCATACTGTACCCTTTATGATCACTTTTTTTTATTTTTGCCTCCTTTTTTTCCCAAAAATTCGAACTTTTTTTTTTTTCGATAAGGGCAGTTTGTAAGGCCTCGTTTATTCGGGTCAAGTATTTTTTTGGGGCAAGGGTTCAAGTTCCTTAAAAATTTACTGCAGGTTTTTTTTTAAAATTTTTTTTTCTTTTTTTTTACACCATTCACTTTTCATATTTCATAACTTTTTTGATTTTAAATTTCCACAGGGTTTTTACTGTCATGGGAAAACCTAAAATGTGTAGGGTTTTTTTTTTTGTGTGTATTAAATTTTGTTTTTAAATTTTTTTTATTATTTTCCTTTTTTTTACATTTTTACTTTTTTTTTTTTTAAAACACATCAGGGGGAATGTTTTTTAATTTTTTTTTTTTTTTACACTTAGTAATGTATTAGCATATTCTATTTCTAATTCATTAAAAAACTGTTTCATTTGAAACAGACGCAATCAGGGGAGCACAAAAAGTGCCCTTTATCGCTGGGTTTGAAAAAACAGAAAAACCCTGGGGGACTCTATTTCCCCCAAAATACTGGGGCCAAAAAAGTTCCCCCAGGCTCTGGTTTGGGGCACCGAAAATCCCAAACAAACCCCCAGAGCAGGGAAAGCCCTTTGATTTCCGCACAAAGACCATGCACCCAAAAGGGGTTTTGCACCAGGGAGGGTTTTTTTACCTGCCCCCCCCGTGCTTTCAAGGGGTTTGCTGGGTTTCAGGGCTGTGAAGTTTCAACCCTGGTTTTTTAGCGGGGCTTCGGCGCCGGGGGCCGTAAACCCCCCTGTCTGCTGCGACCCCCAAAAGAAAAACTCTCGACGAACTCCTGAAAGCCCCCTGTCAAAAGTGGGGGGGTGGGCGGTCGTTAAGGTTTTAAAAATTTTTTCATCCCCAAAAAAACTTCTGAAACCCCATTTCATAATCTTGGAAAAGAACTTTTAGAAAATAAACCTCTATACTTTTTAATTTTATAGTTTTTTACTTCAATCAAAGAGTTTTAAAAAAAACCCAAAAACATTTTAACAATACAAACCCGCAAAAAAAACCTAAAACAAGCTCTTTTTGAAATACACAGAAGACCCAAAAGAAAAAATCACAGCTTCACATCATCCCCCCATCCTGCATTTCCCCA
>JAODAL010052343.1:0-26048 GCA_025379985.1 Phyllomedusa bahiana
AAAGCCGCCAGTCTGCGGTCGCCCGGAGGCCACTGCGGAGCACGGAGCGCTCGCTCTGTGCCCTGCAGTGGTATCCCTTCACTTATATGACTTATATGCGCCTGGAGGAGTCGCATATAGGTGAAGGAATCGCGGACAGTGCCCGGACCAGCGCAGCGCCCGGACACTGTGCGCTGTACTCGGCATTCAGCTATATGCGCTCCCTGAGGAGCCGCATATAGCTGAAGCGTCCCTGTCGGTGCCCGGGTCATCACAGCGCCCGAGCGCAGACAACGTAGTTTACTACGTCTTACTTTCGGGGTACGTCTTACATTAGTCGACGTCTCTAAACTCCCCGCTACGTCTTACTATCGGGGGTGTCTTACTATCGGGGAAACACGGTATGTGTGCCTCGCTGAATAAAGTAGGAGTGCATGGATAAGATTGGACCAGAACAACGCGTCTGACTCTTTCTTTCATTGGCCGGCCCGTGCACTTAGACACTGATTTGGAGTACCGGAGTGGGAACAGGAGATCCATTGTCGCTTTATGACCTTGACACCATGAAGGGTGAACTGCTTTCAATTTTTTTTTCTTACACTTAGTAATGTATTAGCATATTCATATATGCTAATACATTATAATCTGTGTCAGTCTGACACAGGCAGTGATCAGGACAGCACACAGTCTGTCCTGGTCACGGGCTTGTTACACAGACAGCCCTGTGGCCCCCCTGGGTCTCCAGGGCTGACTGTGCAGCTGTTCCCCGGGCTCTGTCGGGTCACCAGGTGTTCCGATCACCCGACAAAGCAGGGAAGCGCTTTGATTGCGCTGCGGTAATGCACCGCCGCAATCAAAGGGTTTAAGCACCGGAGAGCGGGGGTTCCCCTGCTTCCCGTTGCTCGTAAGAGATGCTCTGAGATCAGGACTGTGTAGTATAGCCCCGATCCCAGCGCTGCAAACCCTGATGTCTGCAGTGACGCCAAAAGACGCCGCTGTAGACGAACGACCCGCACCAACCGACGTCAAAAGTTGGAGGCTGTTCGTTAAGGGGTTAAAGCATCAGTCAACTCATGGACAGTCTGTGGTGGCAACATTAGCGTTGGTGGATGGATGAGACATGATGTCCCAGATGTGCTGGATTGGATTCAGGTCTGAAGAACGGGCAGCACAGTCCATAGCATCAATGCCTTCATCATACAGGAACTGCTGCCACACTTCAGCCACATGAGGCCTAGAATTGTCATGCATCAGAATGGGTCTGAGGATCTCCTCCTGGTACCAAGTGGCAGTCAGGGCATCTCTGGCAGCCCAGAGAGGGATGTATGGTACTCCAAAGAAATGCCTTCCCACGCAACTACTGACCCACTGCCAAACCGGTCATGCCGGAGGATGTTGCAGGCAACAGAACTTTCTCCGCAGCATCTCCAGACTCTATCACATCTGTCACATGTGCTCAGTGTGAACATGCTCTCATGGTGTAGGACTGTAAGCACAACACCGACTTGTGGACATCGAGCCCTCATACCACCTTCAAGGAATCTGTTTTTGACAGTTTGAGCAGACATATGGATATTAGTGGCCTGCTGAAGGTCATTTTGCAGGACTCTGGCACTGCTCCCCCTGTTCCCTGCAGCAGTTCTGCTGCTGGGTTGTTGTCCTCCATGTCTCCTGGTATCTGCTCCATGCTCTGGACACTGTTCTAACAGACACAGCAAACCTTCTTGCTACAGCTCACATTGATGTGCCATCCTGGATGAACTGCACTACCTGAGCAACTTCTTTGGGTTGTTGACACCGCCTCCTGCTACCTCTAGGGGTAAAAGCAATGACAAAATGCATAAGTGACAAAAACAGCAGCCAAAAAGGATGAGAACAGAGAAATGGTCTGTGGTCACCATCTACAGAACCACTCCTTCAAAGGGGTTATCTTGCTAAAATTGCCTTTCATTTCTACCTGTTGTCTGTTCCATTTGCACAGCAGCAGAAGAAATTAATTCACAATCAGTGTTGATTCATAACTGGCGACATTGATTTTACAGAAGTGATTGACTATGAGTTAGATTGTGCTGTTTAAGTGCTTCTTATTCCCTATTTTTTGAACGGTGTAAATTTCACTGAACCTCTGAGTCCTCATTGCTCAAAAGTGATAGGTTCACCCTCTATTTCCTGCTGCTTCTGCAGCAACTTTTGACTTTGCAGAAAGTAATAAAAATGCCTTGAATACTCTCTCTCATTATTCTGGCATTTGGCAAATATAAATAATTTTGGTTCCTAATTGACCTAAAACGGGGAAGGATTAAATAGTGAGAAAAACATGCATAGGTGTCTTATTATATAGTGTATGTAAACTTCTGTTTCAACTGTGTGTATAAAACATACACACATACATACATGTGTATACATTTGATGTATTAATAAGCAAGATTTATTGCTAGATTTGTGACATCCTGAAAGTATGGCAACTAGAGATGGGCGAATTGATTCTAACGAAGTCGAATTCGTTTCGAATTCGAAGTTTGGGGTACTTCGGGTGAACGAAGTGTGCTTTTCATTGATAAAATGGCTGCGAGCACATGGCGTTATATGGGGCAAAGCACTCTGGAGGGAAAAAGGGCATAGCCGCATGACATGTGCAGAGATGAAGCCAATCAGAGACCCCGGGGATTCTGTGACGTCACCCACAAAATATATAATCCGGGTGCGACGCTGGGGGCTCATACCGCTCTCACTGTTTCTGATCAGGAAGGTGCTGCCGCGGCTGATTGTTACTGAAGAACGATTTTTAATACAGCGATTTTGGAGGTGTCACAGCTGTCCTCAGAGAACTGCTTCCTTAATGTTCTATTTTTTGATTTTTTTGGGGTATTGGATCTGAAATCCAGTGTGCTCCACTGCTGCTGCATATACATTTTAATGCTATCTGCTCACAGCACATTAGGATAAACCAAGGGGATCTAAGCCAGTTCCTGTTGTATTCATTTAAAGAAACAGCGTTTTTACAATACAAATACCACTTCTTTTGGCGCTCAATTCTTTTGCCAATTTACATCCGGGGGTTAATTAAGCGTTTTTTTCTGTGTGGGTCAAAAATAAACCGCTTTTTCACCTCCAAAAATTACAATTTTCCTGTACATAATTACAAGCAAAGGTTAATTACAATTTTTCTCTTGTTGTGAGCGTAGAAAACACGAAATTGTAACCGCTACAAGCTCGTATTTTGGTTGCTCAATTCTTTTGCGAAAATTTACACCCTGGGTTAATAAGCGTTTTTTTCTGCTGTGGTAAAAAAATAAACCGCTTTTTAAAACCGCCAAAATTTCAATTTTCCTGTACCATAATTCACAAAAAAGGGTAATTACAATTTTTTTTTTTTTTTTGTTTAGCGAGAAAACACGAAATTTGTAAAACGCTACAAAGCTATTTTTCGGGGCGCTCAATTCTTTTGCGCAATTTACACCGGGGTTTAAATTTAAAGCTTTGTTTTTCTGCTGTGGTGACCCCCAAAAACCGTTTTTTTTCACCCCAAAAAAAAAATTTTTCCTGTACCAAAATTTCCCACAAGCAAAGTTAATTACAATTTTTCTTTTTGTTGTTAGCGTAAAAACACCAATTTAACACCAAAAGCTATATTTTTTGTGGCTCTCAATTCTTTTGCGCAATTTAAAACATCCGGGGGTTAAATTTAAGCTTGTCGCTGCTGGGGTGAACCAAAAAAACATTTTTTTAACCCGGGCAAAAAAAAAATATTCCCTTTCCTAATTCACAAAGGTTTAATTAAAAATTTTTCTCTTGTTGTGTACTAGAAAACCCCAAAATTGTAACACGTTTACAAACTAATTTTTGTGGCTGCTCAATTCTTTTGCCAATTTACACCCAGGTTAATTACGTTTTTTTTCTGCGGGGTGATCCCAAAAAACCGTTTTTTTTTTTCCCGCCAAAAAATACAAATTTTTCCTGTAGCCTAATTCACAAGCAAATTTTAATTAAAAATTTTTTTCCTTTTTGTGTAGCATAGAAAAACGCAATTGTAACCCTAAAAGCATATTTTGGCTCCCAAATTCTTTTGCGAAATTTACTCCGGGGGTTAATTAACGTTGTTTTTTGTGCGTGGTGACAAAAAAAAACCTTTTTTTCCCCAACCGCCAAAAATAAAATTTTTCCTGACAAAATTCACAAGCAAAGGTTAATTTACAATTTTTTTCTCTTTTGTGTAGCGTAAAAACACCCCAATGTAACACGCAAAAAAGCAGTAGTTTGTGCGCTCAATTCTTTGCCAATTTACATCCGGGGGGTTAAATTAAGCGTTTTTTTTTCTGCTTGGTGACCCAAAAATCGTTTTTTCCCCAAAAAAACTTTTTTCCTGTACCCCTAATCACAACGAAGGTTAATTAAAATTTTTTTCTCTTTTGGTAGCGTAAAAAAACCGCAATTGTAACCGCTACAAATATATTTGTGCTCTCAATTCTTTTGCCAATTTACATCCGGGGGTTTAATTAAGCGTTTTTTTCTGCGTGTGACAAAAATAAACCGTTTTTAAAAACCCAAAAATGAAAAATTTTTCCTGACCTTTTTCAAAAGCAAAGGTAATTACAATTTTTTCTCTTGTTTGTACGAAAAAACATGCAATTGTAAACGCTACAAAGCTCGTATTTTTTGGTTGCCAATTGTTTGGCGCAATTTACATCCAGGGTTAATTTAAGCGTTGTTCTCAGTTGTACCATAAAAGAAATTTTTTTTTTCACCGCCAAAGAAAATTTTTCTTAGCATAATTCATATCCAAGGGTTATTAAGCCTTTTGTGCTTTTAATTCATAAAATACCTTTTTTTTTAAACGGCACATAAAAGAAAATTTTTCGGCCCTTTGGGAGCCAATTTTACCAAGGGTTACCAACTTTTTTACTGGTTCTTTTGGAGTCAATACAGGGTGGTATTTATCATATACAGAAATCCATCAACAGTGTCTGTACATTTTAGAACAAACAGTATGCAACAGAGAGTTCAGGCTCTTCCCTCAAGGGCAAAGGCAAAAAAATATTCCGGGGCAGGCCCAGGCGCAGCACAGAAGGGGGAGTCGCAGCAGGGTCACTCGGTGAGGCCACAACTGCCGCTGTCCTACGGCCGTGTGTTTTTAGCAACCCCAATGGTTCTTGTTTGGGTTTACTAGGTATCCACTTCCTCCCAGAGCATCTGAAACCCCACCCAAAGAGCGGGGGGAACTCAACACAACCCTTAGTTGGAAAGGGGCCCCGGGCGGTCACGGCCCCACCTTCCCAACCCGCCTCTGCCCCCATCCGTTCCCTCAGCCAAAGACTACTATGTGGTCGGGGCTCAGCGCCACTAATAGCGGGAGAACATTTGAGAGGGCAGTCCACTACGGGGCAGCGAAGAAAGGGGGCTGTTTTCTTGAAGGGGGGAAAAGATAATGTTGAAGTGGGGACATTTTGTGAGGGTCACCCCTCTGCATACCAAGACCGTGATGAGACGCAGTACGATAAAACACAAAGATGATGATTTTACCAACCGCATTTGGGACCGGTGGGGAAAAAGGGCTTATATCGTCGGAGAAAGGGCTCAGCTTGCGCGTCAGCACGTGCACCGGCAGGGGGTCGTGGGGCCCTGATCAGCAGGATAGCCATGTGGGGGTCGGAGCCAAGGGGCCACGGCTAAAAAACCCCTTTCGCGGGCCCCAAGAAAGTAGCGCAAGGGGCTCACGGGGCAGGGGCGCAGTATACTCATGCGGAGCGTTGGGGGTAAAACCTACTCGGTGTGTGGCGTTTTTTGCTAAGACACCGGGGGGCCAAAATATGGTATATTTTAGAATCGTAACAAGAGTGAAGGGGGGGGGGGGGGGGGGGGGGGGGGGGGGGGGGGGGGGGGGGGGGGGGGGGGGGGGGGGGGGGGGGGGGGGGGGGCCCGGGAGCTAACGTTGGCACCAGGGCCCTGCGTCAACACACCCCAACCCGTCACCATTCGTCCGGGGGAGAAACGGGGCTCAGATGGGTGGCCATCCTCCCCCCCGGCAACCAGCACCCCCCAGGGCACGCATGCCATTGCAGCCATCAAGGCCCACCCCCTCCAAAGGGGAGCGTTTCTTTTTTACATCACAATGGGTCCAATGCTCCGGCCCCGCTACTCTTTTGGGCCACAGTTTCGCGGGGCGTTGCAAAGAACAACATATGCGTCCAACATCCTAAGGGCAAAAACTGACCGTTTCTCCTTCCAAGTTGTGGGTGCGCAGCCCCCCTCCCTTTTCCCAAAATGGTGGACCTCACCTTTCGAAAAACTATGGTTTGTCCCGAGCAGAGATGGAAGTTCCAACCATAATTTTTTTTCCCAAAAAGGGCAGACCACATTTCAAAATATGTATAACAAAGGTGGCACCCCCTTGAGCTTATCGTTTTTTTTCCAAGTCCCCCAGGGCAGCGGGGACGCGGGACGAAACTACGGTCGGGGGCCAGTACATGTCCTTTACGCCCACGGGGTGAATGTGCTCCCCCCAGCACACCAAAATTTGGGACGGGAGACGCCGCTTTCTCCCCCTTTCAAACTGTGGCTCCTCCCAAGTCCGCCTCCTCCTCCTCTACCCCCCCACCCCCATCTCAGCCTCCACAAGTACTGCCCATCTCCACATGGAGGGCACAGCGGGGGCACCATTCCCCCCTCTTGCCTCGCGAAGAAGTCAACAGGGGGGAACTGCTCCCGTCATGCGCAAGAAATCGATTGTGGCTTTCTCCCGCCAACTGCAAATCGTACCATGGTGACGACAAGGGGAGGAACATGGTTGTCCGCGCTGCACCGGGATGTCCATGCCCCTTTGGGGCCACTTTTTAAATCTGGTTGTAAAAGGGGTTTGAAGTCTTCCACCGTTTTCAGAAATTCTGAAAAGACCAGAAACTGCCATGCACTTCATCCTTTCCTACAAAGCCGGGAAACACCCTCCTTGAGTTGCAGGGGCCCGAACGCCCCCCCCAACACCTCTGATATGCAGTTTCCACCCATTGGAATTCCACCTGCACATGGGGACCCACTTATGAACAGAAAAGGCCATTAAACGATTTTTTTTATGATCCAGGGGACAGGGGTACTCCCCAGTAACTTTTATGCACCAGGCAGCTCAGGTACACCGCCTTTTTGAGCCATTCGAGGGGGCCCCTTTTTTCATCCCAGGACACGGGATGAAAAACGTCATTTCCCCTGCTTTTAGTCATGGGAACAATGCTAAAAAATCTTCTGGGGAGGGATGGGGGGAACGGGCACTACACTCGCGCACATATCCGGGGTGGACTGAAAATGGGGGAGGAGGAGGGGGAGGACATTGAGCAAAGCATTTTTCTGTGAAATGAGTGGGTTTTTTACCCGGGCAAAAGGAGACAGGGGCAGCTGGAGGGGTAGAGGGAATGAGAAGACGACAATGACCCACAACCCCATGGAATACTGGGATGGAGGGGGGCCCCTCGGGTCAATTTGCAGATGGGCCCCAGCATCTGATTTGCTTGGGTATGACCCGAATATCAGCACCCAGGGGAGTTCGGCTCTCCCCCCTATTGACCCTCGCTACCGGTCCAAAATGGGAGCCTTTTTTCCCCCCTATTGAGAGGGAGGAAAAAACTCAAATACTTAGGAAAACCTCCGAGTCATTTGGCCGCGCCTATGTGCGCATCGCCTCCTTGACAGGTCCGACCGGGGGTTTTTCCCCTCCCACAAAATCCGCCGGGCGCCGGGGGAAGGGGGGGGGTCGGGGGCAGTAGCACCCATCCCAGCAAACCTAAGGGCGGAGCACTGAAAGACAGCTTCCCTTTACCCCCTATGAGGAGGCATCGCCGCAGCACACAGCAGGACCGGACAACCCTGAACCAACAGGGGTGGCCACTTTAAAGCCCTCTCCACCCCCAGTTAGAAGACCCTGACTACTGGGGAGCCCAAACTATGTGTGGCCGCAACTTGCCGAGTTTCAGTGGGGAAAACTGCCTGCCCGACCATAGTGTGCACAGACGGGTGTTCATGCGGCGGGGCCTTTGTTACCCCCAAGAGAACCCGCTTTCCATGGGAAATGGAATGACTACCTTTTCAAATAATCAGGGGTGGATCGGCCAGGATTTCCAACATCAACCTTAGGGTCAACTACATCACCAGACCCTCCCCAAAAAGTGAGAAATAGTCTGGGGCAAACTACCTGCCTCAGCCACTATTCGGCCCCACCCCCCTGATGCCACACATCTGCTGACAGTTTTTTCCCCTCTCCACCAACCACTTTACCAGGACTGGTATTTTTCCACCCCCTCCACACTCGTCATTGTGCCACTGTCCCGACCCCATCTGCGCTGTGGCTGTGCTGTACCCCACACGTTCATTGTGCCCCTCCTGACCTCATCTTTTTGCCCTGCCGCCTCATCTCCACTCTCTGTCATTGGCCACCTGTGGCCCTACTCCATTTTTCCCCCTCCAAAGTGATTGTGCCACTGTCTGACCTCATGCGCGCGGGGCCCCGCCGTGACCTCACACGTGTCTTGCCCACCTGTGGCCTACTCCCCGTTTTTGCCACCTCCAGAATGTCATTGTGCCACTGTCTGACCTCATGCTGCTGCTGTGGCCGCCGTGACCTCCACACTGGGCATTGTCCCACCCGTGCCCACTCCTGTTTTTTTCCACCTCCAAATTTATTTGCACTGCGACCCATCGCGCTGTCCCTGTCCTGACCTACACACTCTGCATTGTACCACTGCTGACCTCATGCGCTGCTGTGGCTGCTGCCGGACCACACACGTGTCATTGTGCCACTTCACCTCATGCTGCTCTGTGGCTTTCTGCCGTGACCTACACACTGTGTCATTGTGCCACTTTGCCTATTCCTGTTTTTGCCACCTCCAGAATTTTGTCCACTTTCTGACCTCAGCTGCTGCCGCCGCACCCCCCCCCCTCTGTCATTTTGCACTCAGGGGCCACACTGTTTTGTCACCTCCAAATGCATTGTGTCACTGCTGACCCCATCGCTCGGGCTGGCCGGGACCACACACGTGTCATTGTCCCATTTTTATCCCGTTTTTATTTAAATTATTGTATGGGGGGGGGGGTTTTTTTGGGTTGTGGGTAGGGGGAATGGTATTTGATGGATTGTGTGTTGTGGGGGGAAAAATTGTATTGGGAAAATTGGGGATTTGTTTTTTTCCCCAAAACCCCCAAAGTCATTTTGCCACTGTCGACCCCATCTGCGCTGTGGGTGTCCGTGACCTACACACTGTTATTGTCCCACTCTTTGCCCATTCCCGTTTTTTTCCACCCCGAATGCATTGTGCCCCTTCTGACCTCATGCTGCTGTGCTGTCGCTGCTCCCGTGACCTACACACTCTGTCATTGTCCCCGTCTGACCTCATGCCGTGCTGTGGCTGCTGCCGGGCCAAACACTGTGTCATTGTGCCACTGTCTGCCTCATGCTGCTGCCTGGGTGCTGCCTGACCCCACAACTGTCATTTTGCCACTGTCTGACCTCAAACGCTGCTGTGGTGCCCGGACCTACACACTTTTCATTGGCCACTGCTGACCTCATGTGCTGCTGTGGGGCTCCGGACCTACAACACTCCTTGTGCCACCGTCTGACCTCATGCTGCTCTGGGCTGCTGCCGACCCCACACACTTGTCATTGTGCCCCTGCTACCTCATGCGCGCTGGCGCTGCCGGGCCTCCCACTTGGGCATTGTCCCCCCTCTGGCCTACTCCTTTTATACCACCCCAAATGTCATTTTGCCCCTGTCTGACCCCATCTGCGCTGTGGGGTATTCCGTGACCTAACACTGTGCTTGTCCCCCCTCTGTGGCCTACTCCTTTTTTTTCCACCTCCAGAATGTCATTGTGCCCTTTCACCCAAAAGCTGCTACTGTGGCTGCTCCGTGACCTACAACGTGTTATTGTTCCCTGTCTGACCTCATGCTGCTGTGTGGCTGCTGGGCCCTGACCTACCACTGTCTTTGCCCGTCTGAAACCTCATGCGCTGCTATGGCTGCTCCGTGACCTACACACTCTGTCATTGTGCCACTGTCTGACCTCATGCTGCGCTTGGCGCTCAAACCACACTTTTGTCATGTGCCCTCTGTGGCCCCACCCTGTTTTTGCCACCTCCAAATGTCTTGTGCCACTGTCGACCCCATGCGCGTGCTCCGCCGTCCCTCCACACTCTGTCACTGATTTGCCAAACCTGACCCTCAGATTGTTTTTTTTTCCCGCGTCACTGCCGACTTTTTCAGGGTACATTCCCCCCTTCATTTTTTGGTCATTTTGCCCTCTTAATCCCCGGGAATTTTATAGTAAGCGATTCAAAAGGCGGCAGTCCTGCATGTCATACTAAAACACAAAATTTATGAAACCAAAACCCAAGCCCCCTGCATATTTAAACAGGCACCAACGTTTTTAACAGCACCCCGCAGCTCTGTGCAAACCTGGGGAAAAAGCTTTTTTTAATGTGATTCATCCCAATAATTTGGAACGGGTTTTTTTTTTTCCGAGAAATCCCGAAGTGAACAACCGAATTTCGGGAAATTCGCCCATCTCTAATGGCAACATATTCAATTAATTTCGAGAATACATTTCCAAATGAACTGCTAGGCTAAATTATTTTATTTCTTAAAGATTATTTAAAATAATCTGCTATGTCAAAAAAAAAATTTTTGAAATTTTGAAATTGTATTTTTGACATATATTATTATGACACCGGCTAAGCCTTGACTTCATGGTACATATATGGTGGTGGTGGTGGTACCACGTTTGATAGTGGAAACGACTGTGCTGTTCCTGGAAATGTGGTGGGAACTGTAGGATTTATGGAAATCACATCATTTTGGTACAAGAACACCTAAAATCAGAGAAAACCGTATACAGTAAAGCATAAGTAACATGCAGTAAATGAGGAATGGTCTACTTAGGGTTTAGAATTTTAGGGGGGTCTGATTGGCAGTGTTTGGATATGTGGCATGTTTAAAAGAGCATACTCATTTCATTTATCAGCTTTAAACATGTAGGCAATACATGAGTTGGTAGGTAGAGTGGAGTGCCACCTGTCCTGGTTCTCTTCTGTATATGCAAAGAAGTTTAATTACTGTCCCTGCCTTCCCAATCTTGCTGTATACACAGTATCAGCCCCATATAGGTCTTTATAGGTCTTATAGGTCTTTTTCTGACATAATAGTGTGATGATAATAATAACATCTGTATAAAATAAATTAGCAAAAAGAAAACAATGCAAAAGATAAAATATTATTAAAAGAAAAACACTAACAGTCCAAACCGCAACTTTTATCCCCAGCCCCAAAAATAAATAAATAAAAAATGTGAGAAACAGTCTAATTTTCCCTCATAATGTTAAAAAAAGAAAAGACAAAATCTAGCATGGGTTTATGAAGCATCAGTCATGTCAAACTAATCTTATCAGCTTCTATGAGGAGGTTAGTTCTAGACTGGTAAGTAAAATGACAATGCTTCTACTGTGGGAAAATGTTTACAAGTGGGTATGTTACTGGCTGAGTGATAGAAAACAAGGGGTGATGATTAATGTTACATACTCCGATTGGATTCCTTTGACTAGCGGGGTATCACAGGGGTCAGTATTGGGCCCTGTTCTCTTTAATATATTATATTAATGACTTTACGCAGATTGCACAGTACAATATCAATCTTTGCAGATGATACTAAGCTCTGTAAAGTAATCAATACGATAGAGGACAATGTTTTATTACAAAGGGATCTGGATAAGTTGGAGGCCTGGGCAGAGAAGTAACAGATGAGGTTTAACAGAGATAAATGCAAGGTTATGCACATGGGGAGGAAAAATCCATTCCATGATTATTTGTTAAATGGGAAAACGCTGGAAAAAAGTGACTGGAGAAGGACTTGGGAATCCTAGTGGACAGTAAACTTAACTGTAGCAGCCAGTGTCAGGCAGCAGCCGCCAAGGCAAATAGGATTATGGAGTGTATTAAAAGGGGCATAGATGCACACAATGAGAACATCATTCTCCAATTATACAAATAACTGGTCAGACAATTGGCTTCTACCTCGTAGGGATTTTTGCCTTTCTCTGAATCAACATTATAGCACAATAGGCTGAACTGGATGGACATCTGTCTTTTTTTGGTCTTACAATTTATGTAACAATGTAATGTAAAAATGACATAAAAATATAGCCTAACATGTAATGGAAAAAAGGCAAAAAAGTTAGTAGAATAACAGACTGTGAAAAAGTGTTAGAATGATCAAAACATCATGTACCAAAAAGAAGAAAAATATGCCTAGTTTGAAAGGGGGAGAGGGGGGTTGAATCAGTCTGGTCAGGAACTTGTTAATTTGAAAGATAAAGCAGTTTTTCTCTCCTACTTGTATACAGATTGTCACGAGTGGCGCCGCAGCCCGGGGTCCGGGCTGCGGGCGCACTCGTCCCTGCCCCGTCCCTGCTGCGCTCGGGGAGCGTTGCGCCGCGGACTGCGGGCGCGCTCGCTCCCACGGGCGCACGGACTCACCTGACCACGCTCCTGCTGCTTCTCTCCTGACTGCCGGCTGGAGCACGCGTCTGCGCTCCCTAGGGCGCGCTCCGGCTCTCCCAGATTTAAAGGGACAGCGCGCCGGAAATTGGGGTTGCCGGTCGCTGACTCTATATAAGGGCTCCACCTCTTCCTGGACTCCGCCGAATCCATAGTGCCCTTCTCCTATGCGAGGAAGCCTGCTTTGCCTTCCGGTTGCCAGATCCGTGTACCAGTTCCTCCGGCTTACGTCTCTTGACCACGTACCTTCGCTGCCTGCCCTGATCTCTTGGCCCGTCCCTAACTACGAGTTTGCCTGTCGATTTGGTACTTCGTTGCACCTCGGCTGCCACTGCAAGCAAGTCGCATCAGGGGTAGCGACCTGGTGGAATCCCGCCGCAGCAAGTCCATCCCGCTTTGCGGCGGGCTCTGGTGAAAACCGGGACCCACTTAGACTCCGCTCCCTGGTGAGGCTTCTACCACCGCTTGCGGTGACCCAGCGGATCCACTACCTAGCTCCGTTACACAGATGTTTTCCTATGTGACTGGCTACCTTTCTCTGCTCTATCAGTGACTGTGATATCACTCCCTGCTGTGTCTTATCAGCAGGAGGTGAGTTTATTGAGAGAAACTTTAACCCTTTAGACTTACTGGGAAAGCTCAGTAGTCTTGTGTTCTGCTGTCAGGTCTGCCGTGACAATGTTATCTGTGTATGACACAACACAGGTAACAGTGTATCTTAGCAGCATGTACGTTTATCTCTAAGAATTTTCTTAGTGCTTCTCCTGTATCTCCTCCTCAGTATGACACAGGGGGAGAGGGCATTGAGCCTGCCAAATGCTTGATTCATCCTCCCAGTTTGCTCCTCCACCTCTAGCACTACAGTACGATTATTTTTATTACATTGTCTGCAACCGCCTTCCACTGACTCTACAGCAGTGGTGGTAGCAGTGTAATAATAATGAGGCCTCTACTGCCCCCAGTAGCTAAAAGAAAGGAGTGGGGCAGATGACTGCTAAGAGAAAGTGGTTGACGTTGAGAGTAGATGTGCTAGCCAGGAACCTGGATGTTTGAGAGCCTTGGTCTCTATAGGATATGAAGGTACTCTCTGTAGCCATGGTAGTTTTGCTGAGGATTACTCACATTGTGGACTCATATAGTAAAATCTTTGCAATTGGATCCAGTGGGTGATGTATCCCACTATATGCCTACAATACACCTCAGCCTTCCACCTGAGGTACTGAATATGTTGAGAGTCTTAACAACAATTTTTTTTTACCTAGACTTAAACATGGTAATAACACAGCCTAACGTCTTCGAAAAACTAATCTATAATAGTTGTGAGGCCTATGTTAAATCTGAAGACCAAATACTGCAATATGGATTTGAAATTAATTTGACCTAGCAAGTCACAAATCACTCCAGACTTGGCTTCAGAAACTCCTAGTGGAAGTTGTGGTCCATCATGCATTTTTTGTTTGTGGGCCATTGTATGATAATGTGGCAGTACATGCCTTGCTATCATTGCTTGCAAACGTCATAAATGGATGGGCCAAGTCACCAGCTATTCTTTGTTATTAACTATCCATTCAGGCAAGTGACCTCTTTCTGGGACAAGCACATGGACAGGAGCTGAGAACCCCAATAAGATCCGTCTTATCTGATGGATATTATCCAGTGTGCACTTACCTGAGGACTATTTGAAGATATCTTGGATAGAGAACGGCATCCAAAAATGGAAATGGAAAAAGACACACAGAAGAGCAACAGATTTAATATAAAAAGGAAGGCTAGCACAATGTATGCAGCACCCTGCAACACAAAAACAAAAATGTCAGTGTCTATAAAGAACTTCAGGAGCAAATCATGGTCTCTGTAGGAAAAGTTCCCCGCCCGCTTTCCCTGAAACAATGATTTTTCTAACTAGACTAATCAGAATATAATGCATGTTTGCACCCTCTGCCCCTCCCCAACAGTACGCCACTGGTGCCATCCACATTCTGCATGCCCCATCATCATGTTCTGGCTGTTCAGCTGCCACATTATTTGTAGTATGGTGTATAATTTGGGTACTTTATACCATATAATTTGAGTACAATAGGGCATATTTTTCCAGGCACTGTATGTTGCTTCATTCAAGAACAGCATGGTGTATTATTTGGGCACTGAACACCATGTTATTTCTGTGCTGTAATATTTTAGAATGGTAAGTATATAAGTTGGGCACTGCACACTGTCTTATTTTGGTTCTGTATACTAAATAATGGAATCGTTTTAAGTAGTTTGTTGAATCTTTGGGCACTTTCTGACACATTATTTTGGTACAATGTGGTGCGGCCCCTTCCTGCTGTTATTTATCCTGTGCAGGTTAAGCTGAGTGTGGCTTCTCTAATCAATCACCTTTCACCTGGGGCCATATTAAGTACTCTCTCCCACTTCTTTGGGTCTGAATCTTGGGGCAACATGTATGATTTTTGGCGCCCAGATGCCAATTTTATTGCACACAATATAAGTGTAGAATGTTCCTGAATCTAAGAACCTTTTCTATCGCAAAAGTGACACTTCTGGCTCAGGTGAACTACTTTTAAAGTGTTCTACCTGTTCCAGCAGTAATGCGCCTGGATTTGCCGTGCTGAAGCTATAAATGCATTTCTGTCTTGTACTCTCTGTTCCTTGACCTCCGTCCTTCTCTGTTTGGCTTCCATCTTATGTCTGTTTGGTCACCATCCTAGACCTCCTGCTCCACCCTAGACCTCCGTCCTAAGTCAGTATCTCGGCCTCTGTTGTTTCCCCGTTTACTGTGTTTTTGGGTCTGTCAGTGTGGTGCCTGCATTGGTGTTTCTGGCCTGTCTGGTGTCATCTGCCACTGGTGGGGACTGCTCTGAGGTCGCACCTCGCAGCCAACAGGGTTTAGCCATCCTTACCAGCAAAAGCTCTGTGAAAAACCCAATGGCCACTTAGTCATGACCCCCCAGAGTAAGGCCAGTAGTGGCACAGTGGGTCCACTACCCGCTGAGAAAACAGACAGATGACAGATACTAGTAACCATGTACAGCAATAACCGAGTATACCACTAGCCATGTACACCAGGAACCATGTACACCAGTGACAATTTATCGTGGTTACTAGGTACACCACTTACCATGCACACCAGGAACCATTTAAGGTAGTAATAAAGTACACCACTGACCATGTAAATCAGGAGCCGCATACAGTAGTAACTAAGTACACCATTAACAATGTATGGAAGTAACCAAGAACGCCACTAAGCATGTACAGAAAGAATCATGTACATTAGTAATAAAGTAGTCCACTAATGATGTATGCTAGTATCCACTGAGAGCAGTAACCATGTACAGTACTGACCAACACCAGGAATCATGTACAAACCAAGTAAGCCACTAAGCATGCACACCAGGACCTCTTATGCTTGTAACCATGTATAGTAGTAACCAGTACACTTCTAATCACATATTCAGGAACCATGTAGTCCACTAGTGAAGTACAGTCAGGCTCGGACCGGCCCACAAGAGAACAGGAGAAACCCCCGGTGGACACCAGAGCATAGCAGACCTAGTTATTTTAAATTGCATAAACATTCTTTGGAGAGGCATAAAGACATAGAGAAAGAGGCAAGAAGCAAGGCGCTTGTAGAGGGTGTGACCCCAGAATCAACTCCACTGTTGGGCCCCCAGAAAAAAAATTCACAGGTGGGTCCTAGGCACACGAGTCCAATGCAAGTACAGTAGTAATCACACACAATGACAGGCCCAAACAAATAAATCTTCTGACAGGCCATCAGAGGCCCTAACATTGTGCTAGTGTTGTGCACACCGTTGTATCTTACTCTCATGCCATGTGAAATAGCAACCTAAGCTTGTCATAGATGTTTCTGTCTCAGTGCTGCCAATTTTCCATACAGCTCTCTGGACAAGCTTTATGTATCAATCTCTATGTACATGTATAAGGAGAATGAAAGGGCCACTCCAGAACTGTGCAAGGACCTCATGTTTCCAGAAAGTCCCCCCATAACATAAGTGGAAGGCTATTATGTGTACTCCCCATTGAGAGCATTATATTATTGTGAGCATTAATTTCCTTTAGTTGCCCGAGGTGCAGTGTAATAATGTATTTCTTTCCACTGTAACCTTGTGTTTTCATGTTTTGGTAAAAGCGCAGTTCTGGCAACATGTCAGAAAAAAAGTTCCTGCCCTAGATGCCATGAGGTCAGACGGTAGGGAGCAAGGACTAGCATGGAAAACCCACTGTTGTACCGTGACTGGTGTATATGGTGACAGGGCTACATTCTGAAGAAGGGTTCTCATACCCACTTAAATCAATTGTGCAGTGAAAAAAAATGTTTCTAGTTGGTTGAGAAGAAGTGTTCCTGTCCAGTGTGAAAAAATGCCACCATTACGTTGAACAGTATGGCGGTATTATTCTGTCACTGTGTGGTGGTGATTCGTGGTCATGATGTGGTGGCATTATTCAGTGACTATGTGGCTGTGATACATGATCATGATGTTGCAGTATTATTCATTCCGTATGTGGTTGTGATATGTGGTCATGATGTGGTGGTATTATTCTGTCACTATGTGGTGGTAATATATGGTCATGATGTTGCGGTATTATTCAGTCACTATGTGGCTGTGATACATGATCATGATGTTGCGGTATTATTCAGTCACTATGTGGTTGTGATAGGTGGTCATGATGTTGCGGTATTATTCAGTCACTATGTGGTGGTGTTTAGTGATGAGTGATTGTGTCAACTATCGTTATCAATTCGATTGTCGATATCGGCAATTATCATGACGATATCCGATAGTCGATAACAGATTATCGCTGATGACCATTAAAGTCTATGGGAGAGGAACAACACCTTTATTCTTACACCCAAACAGGGATGGAGAAGCTGGAATTAACATCCACAACAGTAAAATGGATACGTGCTACATCTTAGGCAAGACAATTAGGCAACAAGAGTCACAGAAAAAAACTGACAGACTATTAACTATCCTTATCCTGTACCACAGCATGGCCCTTAAACCTTCATGACCCACACATTAAAAAGTGCCAGAAGGCAGTATTATTTGAATCACCATTTTAGTTGAACTGGACATTGACTATACCTGTCCAGGAACGCAGCATGACCCTTAAACCTGTCTGACCCAAAGATTAAAAAGCGCCAGAAAAAGGAGTGTTTCAACCAACATTTGGGTTGAACTGGACATTGACTATCCCTGTCGTGGACCGGAGCATGACCCCAAAACCTGTCTGACCCACAGATTAAAAAGTGCCGGAAAGAGGAGTCTTTGAACCACCATTTTAGTTGAACTGGACATTGACTGTACCTGTCCTGGGCCACAGCATGAGCCCCAAACCTGCATGACCCATAGATTAAAAATTGCCAGAAGAAAGTAGTCTTTGAAGCAGTATTTTAGTGAAATGGATATTGACTAAACCATATCCTGTAACACAGCATGACCCAAAAACCCGCACAGGTGCCCTTATGGACCATCAGCAGAAAATGTCACAATAAGAAATAAACTATATTAATAACAACTCGTTTTCCAATACTGCTGCTGCTAGAGCTACTTGCCATTCTACTGGTAACATTGTTCCACCGTGACATTAGAATGTGAAGCAACGAAAGAGATGTCCCCAGTAGGTCAATGGGGCCTGTCTGAAATCCTGATTTTGAAACTGTAAAGTGGGTAAAAGGGAAATTACTGATCAAGGGGGAGAGGCTGTAAACGTGATAAAGGCAGGTTCAGCTGGCGGGGCCCGGGACTTACATGGGGTGCGGTGAGAGCCAGGCTGTGTTCGTCACTATTAACAAGCGGTTTCAACTAGCAGGGCCCGAGTTACAGTGGGTGCGGTGGAGAGCCCGGGGCTGGCGTCCGTCATCCATTAACTTGGAAAAAATTTCCCCTTATGACGCAGCAACGAAAACAGCCCCGTGCTGAAGCAGAGTGCGGAAGGGGAAAGTGTGAGCTAAGATCTCCAGCCTTCCTCAGTACAAAAGTCAAGACCTGGTATCGCTTGAGAAATTTCTGCCTCTACCAGAGCGCTTGCCCCCGTATGAGTGCGGACGAATTGAGCTTCACTTGGAAATGCTGGTGGTTGATGCTCCTGTTTAAACCCAGGTGCCCATTTTCTTGGCATTCTTTTTCTCTTTTTAAACTCAACGTGTTGAGGAAATTATCTCTGTTCTTGGGTGGCGAATGTGCTCCATACACCATGTCCTCAGAATAACCTACATAGGGTTCAAGTCTTCCTGTACCTCCCTTGTACAATTCAGAGAATATTTGTATCAGCTATTTGTACATGCAATTTTTTTTGTAGTTTAATTCTAGAAAACATTTTTTTAAAATAGGATGGAATCCCACCACATCTTTGTTTCTTTTTTTCTTTGTTTGTTTCTTTGTTTGTGTCTTTTTTTAATTGTATTAAATGGGTTGTCTCACTACAGGGATTGCTAGCTATGTTAAAGATCTTGCAAAAACAAGTCATTTTGCAATAGTTCCATTAACAGTGTCCTACCTATTCCTGTTTTTGGACAGCACCATGCCCCATAAAATTCAAAACAATGACCCTTCAGCTACTGTTGACAATTGTGAAGAACAAATGTCTGTTAGAAACCACATTTTTTATAATAGGACCTCTAGTATAGCTGTTTTTCACAGCAACATGCCCCAAAAAATTCAAAACATGACCCTTTGGCCACTCTTGACAATTGTGAAGAACCAATTTCTGTTAGAAACCAAATTTTTTGTAATAGGACCTGTAGTATAGCTGTATTCACAGCAGCATGACCCAAAAAATTATAAAAATGACTTCTCAGCCACTTTTAAAAAATTGTGAGGGAGAAATGCCTTAGAAGCCACATTTCTTTTCCCAAAAGGACTTGATTTATAGCTGTATCTCACAGCAACATGACCCAAACCATTGACAGTGTGAAAATTTTAAAGATGAAGTGAGTAAAGGGAAATTTCGTTTATTCATGAAACCGTGTACAATTGGTGTCTTTTACAGTCTCCTCACCGCAAAACCAGCAAAATGATCTTTTGGGAACTGAGAATAAAAATTGCAGTAAGAAATTATCATTTAAAAAATTTTTTTTCAAGAGGACCATTTCTGTTTGAAGAGGAATGTGAAGTAGACCGGTAAACTAATCATGGCCCCTCGGCAACTGAGGTCACAACATAATCAGAGATCCATGCCTGATTCATCTTGATGAATGTCAAACGATCCACATTATCTGTGGAAAGCCGGATGCGTTTGTCTGTAATGACTCCTCCAGCTGTGCTGAAGGTCCGCTCAGATATGACGCTGGCTTCTGGGCAGGACAACACCTCTATGGCGTGGTGAGCGAGCTCGGGCCATTCATCCATTTTGGATAACCAGAAGTCAATTGTGTCCGGAACATATCCAACAAGATCTGTGTTGAGACGCAGATAGTCGTGCACAATGATCATAAGCCTGTCTCTGTGTTGTATGTGTGCCCTGCATTACATGCGTTGGTGAGGTGGTGAAAAAAGATTGACAGAGGTCACCCATTAGGCTCAGCCACAATGCCTGCCGCTGCTTCGGCTACTTGGCACTCTACTGCTGTCACGTTGCTGACGTTTTTCCACTGTGACATTTGAAGAACAGATGTCTCCAGTTGATCAATCAGCACGGTCTCCAATTCCTGCATTTTACTCTCTATTTGGGTGGGTGGAAGGAAAGTGCTGAGTTTTGCTTTGTACCGGGGATCGATGAGGATGGCCACCCATAACTGTTGTTCAATTTGATGGCCTAATGCGAGGATCATGTTGGAGGAAATGCAGCATCCAAGCACTCATGTGAGAGATGGAGCCTTGATTTTCAAAGCCTCTGGGTCAAGGGGCACTAGCAAACTGATCTTCCTCATCTTCCTCCTCCGCCTCAAATCCATGCCAACCTCTTTCCAAGACAGGGACATCGGTAACATCGGTGTCCAGGAATACCTACTCCTCCTCCTCCTCCGCTTCCTCCGCCTCAGCCTCAACACAGCCTTGACTTGCCTCAGATGCTGTACCCTGAGAGCTGAGGCGCCGCCTTGAACTAGCCCTGGACCCCGAACCACTGCCTAATGAAGACCGATAAAGTTGTGAAACTGTCGGACCTTCTGGATTCGACGGAGAGCCTTCCTCAGCAGGCAGTCCAGACCTGGGTAGCGCTTTAGAAATTTCTGGATGACGAGGTTCATGACGTGTGCCAGGCAAGGGATGTGCTCCAGCCTACCGATCTTAAGGGTGGCCAGGAGATTTCGACTGTTATCGCATACCACCTTGCCTTGGGGACAAAGGGTTCTTGTCACCCAGCCAGCGCTCGATCTCGTTGCTAAGAGCCGTCCACAGCTCCTGACCTGTGTGTGGACGGTCTCCAAGACAGCTTAATTTCAAAACGTCCTGGTTTCTATGGGCACATGATGCTACCAGTGGACCTTTGGGAAAAGAACCCTGCACCATCCCTGCGGTTTTGAAGAGCATGCGCCGAGCCTGAAAGCCACCGTTACCACCAGCGACATCCACCCAGCTCACCCAGTGAGCTGTCACAGAGATATAGCGGCCTTGGCCGTGTTTACTAGTCCATGTATCGGTGATCAGATGGACTTTGCCGACACAGATGCAGACAATGCGCTTGAAATTTTAGATGACACATGGCTGGCCAGGGCAGGGACGGCTTTTTCTGGAAAAGAAATGTCTGCTCGGCATCTGGTATTGGGGGCAGGCAAGGGCCATGACGTGGTGGAACCCATCTGTGTCCATCAGATGGAAAGGCAATATTTCAAAGGCCCAAAGCCTGCAATGCCGAAAATTTAGGCTTTTTTGGGTTTGGGATGGGTTTTGGTTAAAGTGTTTCTTCTGCTCCCAAACCTGGTAGACAGAAGGCTGACTGCTAGACTGGCCGCTGTACGGCGTGCAGGTCAAACTGGTGGAAGGAGAAGGGGTAGGATGGGTCTCTGGTGATGCTGGTGGTACTCGGGCGACGATGGAGGCTGAAGTGGAGTCCTTGATCATGACTCTGAGAGACATGGGCAGCTGAGGAATGCTTTGTCATGGCGTAGGAGGAGGAGGCAGAGACAGAGGGTGTGACAGTGGTTGGAAGCCCGGGATCGGTGTGGCCTTTTTTCGCTGCATGTGACTAGACATCTTGGTGGTGATTAAACACCTAAGATTCCTCCCTCTACTGATGCGTTTATGGCAAAGGCGGCATATGACATCGCTGGTTGAATCAGAGGCTTGCTCGAAAAAGGCCCAGGCTTGAGAGGTCCTGGACCTTTTTGACGGCGATAATCTCAGCGGACTTGTGCGACCGCCCTCTCCCTTTTTGAGGCAGAACCCATACTGACACTACCCCATCGTCTTCCTCCTCGTCCAGTGATGAAGCGCTCACAAGCAAATTCTGCTGAAAAGACCACATTGGATCCGCAATGTCGTCTTCATCATCATCAACACAGGTGAGTTCCTCATCCTGACATTCTGCATCCTGCGGGCTACAAGCAACAGACACTGCAAGACGTTGCCGACCGCCCGGGATTTTTGCCGATTGACCGGCTTCTTTCTCCTCTTCTGATGGCATCAGCGATTGGGCGTCAGAGCAGACAAAATCATCCTCTTTGGCCTCTTGATCTTTTGAAATGCCTTCTGACCCCAACCGCATTTTGTCATCAAAGAGGTCTTCATGTTGGACGGATACTGACGATGATGATGACGACATTTGTGGCCATTACTGGGAGGACGAGGAGATAAGACTGCTGGATGCAGGTTGCAATAACCACTGAAGAACAGATTGGCAACGCTGTTCGTTACTGAGATTCACAGGCACTGACCCAGCGATGACAGGCCTGACGGTCCTACAACCGATGATCCGCTGGCTTGCGTGTTATCGCCAGCACTGGAAGGAGCACCTTCTCTCGTAGCTCTACCTCTATGTCCTACACCCCTCTTTGCTCGCTTACCACCTGCACTTCACTCCATGTTCAGAAAGATAAAAATTTAAGTAGGTATGGAAGAGTTTTTGACAGCCTCTTATTAAAAGACGGAAAATCACAGCTATTCTTCAATCCCTCTAATTTCCTACAGCCAACTAGGATTAGAAACTGAATTGTTTCTGTCGAATACCTGTGAAATGCGGTCTGGTGGAAGAACAGTAACACCAAATCAACAGTGTTCTTCCTTCAGTCCCAGGGATTTACAACTGCCCAGTAGGACTAGGAATTGATAGTTTTCAACAAACTATCATACAAGTGCGCTAGCTGCGCCAAACTGAGATTCACAGAGTGCAATAAAACTATTCAAAAGTTACACGGATGAGAAATTGTGTTTTTTGCAGCAATGACAAATGAGAACAGTTACTAGAAAAATTTTCTATCAGAATTGTCATACAACGTGGCTATTTGAAAAAAAAACTGGGCCGCACCACATGCAATACAGCTATTTAAAAGTTATACGGATAACAAAAGGTGGTTTTTGCACCAATGAAATACACCAACAGTTACTACAAAATTTCTGTATCCAAATTTAAGTACAAGGTGGCTCTTTGAAAAAAACTGGGCCGCACCATGTGCAATACAGCTATTTAAAAGTTACACGGATGAGAAATTGCGTTTTTTGCAGCAATGACACACGATAACAGTTACTAGAAAATTTCTGTATCAAATTGCCATACAACGTGGCTATTTGAAAAAAAACTGGAATGCACAAGATAAAAGGTACAATTTCACCTCAGGTGTGAGGTGTGCTGGCCAAAAGGTGGTTAAAAAAAATGTAATTTCAATGCAGGTTCAAAGCAGTCTGGGCTGCACAATATGCACCCTCCTTTCCAAAGCCTGTCTGTCCGTCCGTCCGTCCATCCGCCCCCCCCCCCCCTCTCCCCAACCTCGCGGTTGGACAGCGCTAGATGTTTCTTTAACAGTCTCTAACTAAATAAGAACTGAAATTCTCTAATCTACCTATATTCTAATGTTCACAGCTTAAAGAATAGTTGACTGTATGAATAAAGATAAGAACTGTGTCTTTGAGCTGAGCTGAGCTGTATTGAGAGACACGCAGCAGACGTCTTGCTCTGATGTCAGACACTGAAAGACTGATGCTGAACAGGAAAGGCTGGTCTATGCAAAACGAGGTCATGTGATTTTTCCAGCCAATAAGATCCATAAACCACAAAGTGGTAACGTTGTATATCCTCTTCACCCCCTCTATCCTCAGAGCTGATTGGCTGGCGGCAAAAAAAAAGGAAACGATGAAAACGGCGCGATAGTAATAGATTATCTGTAAGATTGTCACCTAAAATATCACGTGATCGGAAATTTCTGGTCAGCCTAAAAATCATGACGATTTCAACTTTGTCGATTATAATCACTCATCCCTAGTGGTGATACGTGGTCATGATGTGGCAGTATTATTCAGTCACCATGTGGTTGTGATATGTGGTCATGATCTGGCAGTATTATTCAGTCACTATATGGTGGTGATATGTGGCCATTATATTTAGGTATTATTTAGTCTCTGTATAGTGGTATTATTGATAATATTGGACTTGGTATACTGCTTTGTGCAGTAGCAGTATGATGATAAGATTTGATGCTTGTATAGTGGTATTATGCTTTAACTGTAGGACAATTTTTTACATGTGTCATCCATAGAAAATTCTTATTTGTAAGTTTTTTTGTATAAATAATATATTATTTTATATAAATACATCCTAGTAGACCCCTGTAACAGAGATGTTGTGTTGGTGCAATTGTGTTTTTTTCCCATTCCACCCAGCTGGATTCGGCACTCTTAAAATTTTTTATAATTTCCTATATGGTTTAGTCTATAGACTAAAACTTACTAGCAGTGTCATGCCTCTTCTGTAACTATCATCATAATCGTGGTTTCCATAATAGTCATCAATATAGTAATTGACTGTACTAAAGTCAATGATAATCAGGATCACAGCAAAAATACTGAATATGGAACTTAGGATGTTCATGGTCAGTGATCCTCTCACCTGTTGAAACAAATACAATTTAATACACTTAATGTAAAATATCCCTCAGGGTAAAAACTTGCATTTTGTATTCTGCCGTTGGCATGGGACTGTTGTCTCAAGTCTTTGGGTTTTCCATAGTAAGTGATTATATTGAGGTGAAAAATTTGCTTTGTCTGTTTTTGTTTAAGGTGTTTTTATGAAGTATTGAGGTTTCCGGTCAACAATGAACCTCAGCATGCATGCTCCATCTCCATCATAGTGATCGGAAAATATGGCAGAACCAAATGAGTTCCCTCATCCTTTAGGGTTAGGAAGCCTAGTAGTACAGAAAACAGCAATTCTGCAATGTTTTGAGTTTTGTTTTTTGGGTTTGGTTTATACAGTGTTCACCAAGGGGTACAAATTACATTTATTCTATAGGTTAATACAAAGACTGTGATACCACATCTATACCGTTTTTTATGGTTTACTACTTTTTCTGCAAAATTAAGACATTGTTGACAAAAATAAATATTACTGAATAAAAAAATGAAAAACAGTCCTGCATGTAACAGGAAATTTGAAAATTTAAAAGTAAATAAATGTAAATGTTTGGGCCATTAAACTACCATTGATTAAAACGTACCTGTAATTTGGGACCAAAACATCGGTCATTTTGGGGGTTAATCCCTGATAAGCTATCAGCATTGGTTGCTTCACACAGTGTTTTTTGGGTGCATTTTTTGATGCACTTTTGATGCGTATTTGAAAAAATTTTTCAGATCGTTTTTTTTGTGCAGAGATGTACACATTAATTGCTTTACCTTTCTACACAAAAAACACATCCAAAAACGCAAAAAAATGCATAAAAAACGCACCAATTGAAACACCCGAAGTCCAAATCTTGGCAATCACATGATCAACTGATTTAAGGAAATGCGCATTTTTGCAAGTGCGCAGCCCCATTAATGATTGCCCTCGTAATTGTTTACTATATTTTAGTGATAAAAAAAATAATAAAGTGCGTCTCCTCAATGGGAAAGGACCGATAGCCTGCTAAAATACGCATTTTGTAGGAAAAAATGTAAACATTGAAGATTGCAGCTCCACCAGGCCGGACACGGGGAGACAGGGATGTATACCTCCTGTGAGAGGGGATACTATATACCTGCCCAACTATGGGGGACCATATATACAGCTGCCTAATTGAGGGACATAATACTGTCTAACTGAGGGGGCTTAAAAACCCATAATTAAGGAGAAACTGGGAAAAGTGAGGATTCTAAGATATTTGTGTCCAAACCCCAGGGACGATCGTGGGCCGGGAGAAATCGCATGAAGGTGTGAACCGATGAGAAAAAAAAGGGGAAAATGATGACGCTGATCAAAAAGACTCTCCTTTTATCACAAATGTAACTGCATGTAATCACTTTTATTTTTG
The DNA here is from genome assembly GCA_025379985.1 of Phyllomedusa bahiana. Taxonomy (NCBI): domain Eukaryota; kingdom Metazoa; phylum Chordata; class Amphibia; order Anura; family Hylidae; genus Phyllomedusa; species Phyllomedusa bahiana. Next base: position 25,915 of record JAODAL010052343.1, read on the forward strand.
CAGGCGTCTACATCAAAATATCTACCACTATATGGGGGTAATATATGTAATCAGAGCCTGTGTACAGCGAATCACATGTGATGGTCGCGTTTGTCAGGTCTGGCAGGGTTATTTGATCCTTAAGTGAAAGGGGG
>JAODAL010052344.1:0-26047 GCA_025379985.1 Phyllomedusa bahiana
GTGGGGGGATTTGAACCAGACTCATTTCTCCAGTTTGGGTGGGCGTATGGCTGATGTAGTCTGACGCCTAAGGCCCATTGGTGTGTGGAAATCCTGGCCGATCCACGCCTGATTCATCTTGACAAAGGTCAGTCGTTCCCCATTTCCCGTGGCCAAGCGGGTTCTCCTTGGGGTAACGATGGCCCCCGCCGCACTGAACACCCGCTCTGATGCCACACTACTGGCCGGGAGGACAGCTTCTCCACTGCAAACTCGGCAAGTTGCAGCCACACATCCAGTTTGGCTGCCTAGTATTTCCAGCGGATTGTCCAAGTAGGCCACCACCTGTTGTTCAGGGTCTGCTCCAGGTCCTGCTGCTGCTGCTGGCGACTGCCCTCCTCACTAGCGGGTAAAGGGAAAAGCTGCTCATCAGTGACTCCAGACTTAGGTTGCTGCTGATGGAGCTGGTACTGCTCCGACCCCCCCCTTCCCCAGCAGCCGCGGAAGTAGTAAGTGAGCGCTGAAGAACCCCCCGGTCAGACCTGTCAGACGAGGGACGATGCCGCACATAGGCAGCGGCCAACTGACTACGGAGGATTTCCCTATAGTATTTGAGTTTGTCCTCCCTCTCAATAGCTGAGAAAAAGGCTCCCATTTTGGACCTGGTAGCGAGGGTCCAATCGGGTGGAGAGCCCGCACTCCTCCCTCCGCCGGATGCTGACTATTCGGCTGTCCCCTAGCCAGGCAAATCAGCATGCTGGGGGCCCCCATCTGCACAAGTGACTCCGAGGGGCTCCCTGCCTCCATCTCCACTGCATACTGCCACGGTGCTTGCGGGTCATCTGCCTCGTCTTCCTCATCTCCATCCACCTCCTCCAGCTGCTCCTGCTCCTCCTCTCTTGTCACCTGGGTAGAAAATCCACTCATTTCACCAGACAATGCTTCTGCTCCAATGTCCTCCTCCTCCTCCTCCTCCTCCATTTCAGTCCCCTCTGGACTCATGTGGCCGCGAGATGTGGTCGCCATGGCTCCAGTCCCCTGCCCATACAGATTTTTCAGCATCTATTCCAGGACATGAAGCAGTGGAATGACGTTATTCATCCAAAAGTCCTGGCGACTGACAAATAACATGGCCTCCTCGAATGGCCTCAACAAACGGCAGGTGTCACGCATGAGCTGCCACTGGCTGACATCAAAGTTACACACTGTCCGCCTGGATCATCAAAAAATCGTTAATGGCCTTTCTCTGTTCATACAGTCGGTCCAACATGTGCAGGGTGGAATTCCAACGGGTGGAAACATCGCATATCAGAGTGTCTTGGGGGAGGCCGTTCTGCCGCTGCAACTCGAGGGGGGGTGTTCCTGGCATTGTAGGAATGGATGAAGTGCATGCACAGTTTCCGGGCCCAAATTTGCAGAATCTTCTGAAGATCGGTGGAAGACTTCAGGAACCTTTTCACAACCAGATTGAACACATGCGCCATGCAGGGCGCATGGACCATCCCTCCTCGGGGGCAGCGCGACACCATGTCCTCCCATTGTCCGTCACCATGGTTCCGATTTGCAGTTGGCGCGGAGAAAGCCACACATCGATTTCTTGCTGCACGACGCGGAGCAGTTCCTCCCCTGTGTGACTTAGTTTGCCGAGGCAAGCCAGGTGTAGAACTGCGTGACACCGCTGTGCCCTACACATGTGGTATGATGGAGCAGTACTTGTGGAGGCTGAGATGATGGTGGTGGTGGAGGTGGACATTGGCGCAGGAGCCGCAGTTTGACAACGTGGAAGAGAAAGCGGCGTCTCCTGTCCAAGTTGTTGGTGTGCCTGGGCAGGAAGCACATTCACCCAGTGGGGCCCTAAAGGATATGTACTGGCCCTGACCGTAGTTTTCAGCTCCAGACGTCCGCGCTGCCCGGTTTCACCTTGGAACAAACCGATAAGCTCAAGGACTGGCCCACCTTCTGTTCTACATATTTATGAAGTGCTGGTACTGCCTTCTTGGAAAAGAAATTACAGCTTGGTACTCTCCATCTCGGCTCGGCACAAGCCATTACTTCTCTGAACGGTGCAGAGTCCACCATTTGGAAAGGGAGGGACTGCAGTACCAACAACTTGGACAGGAGCACGGTCAGCTGCTGCACCTTATGATGGTTGCATGCATACTGTTGTCTCTTTGCAATCGCCTCGCTGAACGACTTCTGGCGAGTAGCGAGGAGCAGGAGCATCTGGACCGGGAGATGATGTCAAAGAGAAACAGCTCCCTTCTGCAGAGGTGGTGGAGCCTTGACTGGCTGCAATGGCATGCGTGCCACTGGGCGCTGCTGCTGCTGTTGCTGCGGCGGCAGGATGGACCACCACATCTGAGCCACGTTTCTCCCAGGCCAACCGGATGGTGACGCTGCATGTGTTGACGCAGGGCCGTTGTGCCAACGTTAGCTCCCTGGCCACGCTTCACTTTCTGCCCACAGATTCTACATATACCCATATTCGGCTCCTCTGATGTCTTAGCAAAGAACTGCCACACCGCCGAGTATCGGATTTTACCACCAACGCTCCGCACTGAGTGACTACTGCCGCCGCTGCCTCGCTGAGCCCCTGTGCCACTACTTTCTTGGACCTGCGAAGCGGGTTTTTTACCCCGTGGCCGCTTGGCTCCCGACCTCACACTGCTGCTATCCTGCTGACTCACGGCCACACAACCCACTTGCTGGCTGCGCCGCTGCCTGACGCGCAAGCTGACGCCCTCTTCTCCTGACGATGATGAAGCCCTTGCCTCACCCGGCTCCCAAGTGCGGTCGGCTACATCATCATCTATTTGTGTTTCATCGTCACTGCTGTCCTCATCACCGGTCTTGGTATGCAGAGGCTGACCCCTCAGAACATGACCTCCCATGCCACTCTCCACATCTATACTTTTCCGCCTACTGCAAGAAGCATGGGATATTGGCCCCATTTCTTCGCTGCCAAGTAGCTGCTGACTGTCCTCCTCAAATTGTTCATCCTCGCTATATAGTGGCGCTGAGCCCAGACCACAATAGTAGATCTCTGGCTGAGGAACCGGATGGGACAGAGGCGGGTTGAGGACAGGTGAGGCCCGCTGACCCGCTCCAGGGCATGCCAACTAAGGGATGTGTCTGACGTTCCCACCGACTCTTGCTGGGGTTGTCAGATGTCATCTGGGAGGAAGTGGATGACTTAGTCAACCAATCAAGAACCCTGGGTTGCTGAACAACACATGGCCGCTAGATGACAGCGGCAGTTGTGGCCCTCACCGAGTGACCCCTGCTGCGACGTCCCCTTGCTGTGCTGCGACCTGGGCCTGGAATGTTTGTGCCTCTGCCACTCGCAGGTGAAGAGCCTGCCACCTCTCTGTCTGACATACTGTTTGTTCTAAAATGTACAGACACTGTTTGATGAAGATATCTGTAGATGATAAATACACACCCTGTATTTGACTCCAAATGAACCCAGTAACAAGCTTGGGTAACCCTTGGATATAAATTGTGCTCCACAAATGGGCAGGAAAAATTGACTTGTATGTGTCGTTTAAAACACTCTGTGTATTTTACTGAATATAAAAGCACAAACAGGCTTAATTAACCTTCGGATATGAATTATGCTACAGAATTTCTTCTGTGGCGGTGAAAAACAAAGTTTCTTTTACTGAGTACAACTGAAGAACAACTTTTAATTAACCCCTGGATGTAAATTGCGCAAAAGAATTGAGCAACCACAAACTACGAGCTTTGTAGCGTGTTACAATGGCGTGTTTTCTATGCTAAACAACAAGAGGAAAACTTGTAATTAACCTTCGCTTGTGAATTATGCTACAGGAAAAATGTCTTTTTTGGCGGTGAAAGACGGTTTATTTAGTCACCACAGAAGAAAAACAATGTTAATTAACCCTGGATGTAAATTGCGCAAAAGAATTGAGCAGCCAAAAATGAAGTTGTATTTTTTATTGTAAAAAAAGCTGTTTCTTTAAATGAATACAACAGGAACTGGCTTAGATCCCCCTTGGATATTCAATGTGCTGTGAGCAGATAGCATAAACATGTATATGCAGCTGCAGTGGACGCACACTGGACTTCAGTTCAAATACCCCACAAAATCAGAAATAGAATGTTAAGAGAAGCAGTCTCTGAGACAAGCTGAGACACCCCACAAAAATCGCCCGAAAAAAAATGAGTTCTTTAGTAAGAGATATCATAAGCAGCCGCGGCAGCACCTTCCCTGATCAGTTACAGTGAGAGGAGTGTGAGCTCCCAAATGTCGCCCCGGACTTATATAGTGCGGTTTACCTCACAGGGAAACCCCCCGGTTCTCTGATTGGCTTCATCTCTGCCATGTCATGCAGGCTATGCCCTTCTTCCTCCCAGAGTGCTTTGCCCCATGTAACGCCATGTGCTCGCAGCCATTTTATCAATCAAAAGCCCCACTTCATTCACCCAAATCCCCAAACTTCGACTTCGTTCAGAAAACCGAAGTTTTCCTGAAATTCTAAATGAATTCTACTTCGTTAGAATCAAAATTTTTTACCCCCTCTCTAATTATAGGCAGGGACTGAGCCCGTGTAGCTGTGACTCCAGCACTGGGGGGATTTTAAAACTTACTAGAAGCAGCAGCATGGAAAGGGCAAATTAGAGCAGTAATGAGCAGGTTTTAGCTGTTTACTCCGCCCCTGGGGGGAGATATTTAAAACTTAAATAACCCCTCCCTTTAACCCAACTTAAACCCCTATACCCTTACCCCCCCCCAAACCCCCCCCCCCCCCCAAAATTTTTTGGGGGGGGATATTTAAAAACCCCTTTTTGAAGCCCGCAGCCCCTGGGGGGACTTTTAGGCAGTAATGGCCCGTGTAGCTTTTGACTCCCGCAATGGGGGGATATAACACTTACTAGAAGCAGCAGCAGCGAGGACCCTTATAGGGGCCCGTACTGAGCCCGTGTAGCTGTGACGCCATGAAATGGGGGGGAAATTAACACTTTCTAGAAGCCAGCAGATGGAGGACATTATAGAGCAGCCCAATTTAGAAATTTTAGATTGACTCCCGCAATGGGGAGATATAACACTTACTTAAAACAGCACCCGCCCTGGGGGATATCATAGAGCCGTTTCTGGGGCGTGTAGCTGGAAATCCCGCACTGGGGGTGATTTTTAACCTTACTAGAAGCAGCCCGCATGGAGGACCCTTATTGAGTTGTATGACCAGTGTAGCTGTGACTCCCCGATGGGGGGATATAAAAACTTACTAGAAGCAGCAGATGGGGGGAAGTATGGAGCAGACTGAGCGGTGTAGCTGGGGACTCCAGCAATGGGGGATTTTAAAACCAGGGGCGTAAAATTCCGGGGTAGAAGGGGGGTAGCAGTTGTACGGGGGCCCCCCGCCCCCTTAGGGGGGCCCCCGGGCAGCTGCTACCGCGGGCCCTAAACCCGGTAATGCCACTCCTGGGCCCCCCGGCAGTGAAAATTAACAGTTCACTGCGGCGGGCTGGGGCTGCGGGGCCCCCGGGGCAAAACCTCCCCTTTGGAATGTCCGGGCCCCCCCCCCCTGCGGTTCAGGGGGCAAACGCCGGGGAGGAGCTAGGCCCCCCCCGGAGGCCCGTTAACTCCGCTCTGGTTTTTCTTCCCCTGCCGGCGCTCTTGGGTTTAGTGGGCGCGCGCGGGGGGACGTCACATCACCCCGCCGGCCCCCAAATGAGGCAGAAAGGGTGCAAATTGGGGAGCAGCCCGGGCCGGAGCGGCGGCCCCCAACGGGGGAACGTTTGGGCCGAGGTAAGTAAGGGATTTCTTATTTTACCTGCCCCAATGCCTGCCCCCTTTTCCCCCCAAAATTTTCCCGCCCATACCCCCCCCTATGCCCGCCTTTTTACTCCCCCCTATGCCTGCCAAAAACTCCCCTTATGCCTTCATATAACCCCCCCTATGCCTGCCTATAACCCCCCATATTCCTTTTCCTTTAGGGCCCCCCATATGCCCCCCAAAACCCCCTCATATGCCTGCCTATACTCCCCCTATGCCTGTCTATACCCCCCCTATGCCTGGGCCCTTTTCCCCCCATATGGTGCCTTTTTCCCCCCCTATGCCTTCCCATTTCCCCCCATATGCCTGCCTATACCCCCCCCCCTATATGCCTGCCCATTCCCGCCCCCCCCTTTTGCCTGCCTATAAGCCCCCTATATGGGCCCCCCTGATTTTTACAGCCCCCTATATGGCCCGCCCCTGCCTTTACCCCCCCTATGCCTGCCCTATACAGCCCCCCATAGTGCCTGCCTATATGCCCCCATATGCCTGCCTATACAGTCCCCATATGCATGCCTATTCAGCCCCGTTTTGCCCCGCCTATAAAACCCCCCTTGCCTGCCTATACAGCCCCCTTTTGCCTGCCTAAACACCCCCAAAATTTTCCTGCCTATAAGGGCCCCCCAAAGCCTGCCCTTTTACCCCCACAAGCCTGTGTTACTTATATGGGGCCCCCCTTTAAATACCTAAACCCTTTCCTTTTGGCCCCCATGCCCACCTAAACCCCTGTCTACCTGTATGGCTCCCCATAGCTACCTAAAACCTGCCTGTATATGGGCCCCTCTATTGGGTACCTAAACCTTGAAAATTTGGGGCCCCATTTTTTTTAAACTAAACCCTGCCTGCCCAAAAGGACCCCATATAGCCGGGGGGCAGGTGGGTGGGAAAAATCCGGATTCTAAGTATTTGTTCAAATCTGCCCGGGCAAGTGGTCGGGAGTTTTAAACAAGATGGCGGACTGGACCCGGGTTTCCCGAACAAAAAAGGGAAAAAACCCAAAGAACCCGGTCAGAGAAAAGTCAAACCTTTTGGTCACCCAAAATGTAACTTTCCCCTGTAAATCAATTATATGGTCTGCACAGGCTTTTGTACTGCCCGGTTTACCCATATTTTGGGCACTGTATGGAGGAAATTTTTCAGTCTTTCAGGCCCGTGTAAACTGGGGTCCCACCACTATATGGTCACTGTAGGAGGTAATTTTACAGTCGGCCCGGCCTGGGGTTCAATGGGGGTCTACCACCCATATGGTACTGTTGGTGGCAATTTTACAGTCTGCAGGGCCCCCGTGTACCTGGTGTCTACCCCCTATATGTCACTGTATGGTGGTTATATACAGGGCTGTAGAACCTGTGTTTCCCCTGGTGTCTACCCACTATATGTCATGTATTGGGGGTAATTTTTACAGTCTGCAGAGCCTGTGTACACTATCTACCACTTTATGGTCACTGTTTTGGAGGTAAAATAAGTCTGGGGCCCGGGCCTGTGTACACGTTGTTTTTACCCCTTTTATGGTCACTGTTTTGGAGGTAATATACGTCTGCCCCGAGCCCGTTACACTGGGTGTCTACCCTATATGGTCACTGTATGGAGGTAATATACAGTTGTAGAGCCGTGTACACTGGTGTCTACCACTTTTATGGGGACTGTATGGTGGTAAAATTTAAAATTTTGCCCGGCCTGTGTTTAAAATATCTACCACTTTATGGTCACTGTATGGAGGGAAAAATACAGGGTTGCAGAAACCTGTGTATGTGTATCTAACCCCTTTTATGGGCACTGTATGGAGGTAATATACAGTCTTTCGAGCTGTGTATAGTGCCCCATCTTCCACCCATATGGTCCCCGTATGGGGGAATATAAAAGTCAGAGAGCCTTTTGTATATGGGTCTTCCATATTTTGCGTACTGTATGGGGGTTTAAAATAAAGTTGCAGAGCCTGTGTACAATGGTGTCTACCACTTATGGGCACTGTATGGAAGTAATATAAAAGTCTGCAGAGCCTGGGGTACACTGAAAAAATTTTTCCCCCTTATGGTCCCTGTATGGAGGGTAATTTACCCCCCGTCTCCAGAACCTTGTTTCCCCTGGTGTTTCCGGTATATGGTCACTGTATGGAGGTAATTTTACCAGTCTGCGAGCCTTTTGTACACGGTGTTTACCCTATTTTGGTCACGTATGGAGGTAATATACAGTCTGCAGCCCTGTGCACACTGGTGTCTAAAGGTATATGGTCACTGTTGGAGGTAATATTTCAGTTGAGAGCCTGTGTAAACTGGTGTTACCACTTTATGGTCACTTTTTGGAGGTAATATACAGTCTGCAGCGCCTGTGCAAAACTGTTGTCTACCCCTATATGGTCCCCTGTTTGGAGGTAAATTTTACAGTCTGCCCGAACTGTGTACACTGGTGTTACCCCTAAAATGGATCACTTTTTAAAATAATTTATTAAAAAATTTTTCCCCCCCCCAAACTTTCCCCTTTCTCCTTTAAACCCCCCCCCCACCCCCCCCCCCCCCCCCCTTATTTTTCACCCCCCCCCCCCCCCCCCCCCCCCCCCCCCGTTTGGAAAATAAAATAAAGTCTGCGAGCCTGTGTACACTGGTGTCTACCACTAATGGTCACTGTATGGAGGTAATATACAGTTGGGAGAGCCTGTGTACAATGCTATCTACCAATATATCGTCAATGTATGGAGGTTTAAAGTACAGTCTGCAAGGCCCGTGTAAAACTGCTGTCAAACCCCTAATTTTGGGCGCTGGGATGGAGGGGAATTAAAAACGTCTGAAAAGCTGTTTTAAAACTGATGTTTTACCACTATGTGGGTTACTGTATGGAAGGGGGGTAAAATACGTCTTGGGAGAGCCTGTGTACACTGGTGTCTACCACTATAGGTCAGTGTATGGAGGTTTAATATACAGTCTGTAGAGCCTGTGAAAAATGGTGTCTACCCTTTATGGTACCCGTTTGGAGGTAATTTTACAGTCTGCAGAAACCTGTGTTTCCCCGGGACCTACACCCTATATGGTCACTGTAAAGGGGGGAATATACATTCGCAGAGCCTGTGTACACGGTGTCTACCATCATATTGGGGCACTGTTTTTGGGGGGTAATATTCAGTCTGCAGCGCCTGTGCACACTGGGGTCTACCACTATTTTGGGCACTGTATGGAGGTAATATAAGGTTGCCCGAGCCTGTGTACACGGTGTTTACCAAATTTTATGGTCACTGTATGGGGGTTAAAATAAATTTTGCAGAGCCTGGTACATGGTGTTACCATCATATGGTCACTGTATGGGGGTAAATACAGTTCCCAGGCCTGTGCACACTGGGGTCTACCACTATATGGTCACTGTATTGGGAAGAGGTTTTTATACAGTTGCCCCGAGCCCCGTGTACACTGGTTTTCTACAACTATAGGGTCACTGTATGGGGTAATTTTACGTCTGCCCGAGCCTGTGTACACTGGTTTTCTACCAATATTTTGCCCTCACTATTTTATTATATATTATTTTTTATTATTATTATTTTTGACAGTATTGGTTCCCTTTTTTTGATTTATCCCGTTTAAAAGTGTAGGGGTATTATTCGGGCAAAATGTGGTGGGTAATTTGTGGTCGTTTTTCTGGCGGATTTTTTTAGGTCCTTATGTAATTTGCGTTATTGGTAATGCCCCGGTCTTTTGTATAGTGGGATTTGATTGGGAAACAGTATGATGGTGAGATGTATGGTGGGTTTTTTGCCCCTTATTTTCTACATTAAACTTAAAACCCTGTCCCCGGTACATGGTTTGTGGGGCAGGGTTGGGGGGGGGGGATCCCAAAAATTTGCCCTTTTGGGGCCCCGAAATTCTCTTGTTCGCCCCCGTATAAACTTACTAGATTTTAGCAGCATGGAGGACATTATAGAGCGGGACTGAGCAAATGTAGCTGTGACTCCGCAAATGGGGGGGAGATATAAAACTTACTAGAAGCAGCGCATGGGGACATTATGACTAGTACTGAGCAGTGTACCCGTGACTCCAGAATTGGGGGGGATATAACCTTATAGAAGCAGCCCGCATGGAGGACATTTTTAGGCAGTACTGAGCAAGGTTTTAGTGTAAATCCAGCCTGGGGGGAGAAATATTAAAACTTCTAGAAGCAGCAGATGGTGGACATTATAGGCAAATACCCGAACAGTGTAGCGTGACTCCAGCATGGGGGGATATAACACTTACTTGAAGAAGCAGCATGGGGACATTATTGAACAGTTAAATGGCAGTGTTTGCGTGACTCCGCAATGGGGAGTTTTAACATTACTAGAAAAAGCAAGCAATTTGGGGGCATTTTTAGAGCAGTACTGAGCGTGTAGCTTGTGACTCCCGCACTGGGGAGATATAAAAACTTATAGAAGCAGCCGCATGGAGGGCATTATAGAGCGTACTGAAAATGTAGCTGTGACTTCAGCACGGGGGGTGATATAACCTTACTAGAACCCAAAAGCAGGGGAGGACATTATAGGGGCCAGTACTGAACAGTGTGCTGTGACTTCAGCACTGGGGGATTTTTAAAAACTTACTAGAAAGCACCCATGGAGGACATTATAGACAAAAAAGACAGTGAAAGCTGTGACTCCACACTGGGGGAGATATTAAAAAACTTACTAAAACAGCAGCAGCATGGAGGACTTTAAATAGAGCAGTATGAGCGGGTGAAAGCTGTGACTCCAGAAAGGGGGGAGATATAACACTTACTAAAACCCAGAGCATGGAGGACATTGTAGAGCACCCCACTGAACAGTTAGCTGTGCTCCAGCACGGGGGAAAATTAAACACTTCTAGAAGAGCAGTGGAGGCATTTTTGGGCCAGTACTGAGCAGTGTATCTGTGACCCAGCACTGGGGGGGGGGCGGAAAATTTTAACACTTACTAGAAGCGCAGCAAAATGGAGGACATTATAGAGCAGAAACTGGCCCAGTTTTAGCTGTGACTCCAGCACGGGGGGGAGATATAAAAATTTACTAGAAGCACCCTTAAGGGAGGACATTATAGAGCAGTCCCTGAGCAGGGGTGGGCGGACTTTCAGCAAGGGGGAGATTAACACTTACTAGAAGGAGCACCCCATGGGGGGACATTATAGAGCAGTACTGAGAAATCCCAGCTGTGACTCCACCCGCGGGGGGAGATATAACACTTACTAGAAGCAGCAGCATGGAGGACATTATAGACCCAATTTACTGACAGTGTAGCGTGATTTCCAGCACTGGGAGATAAAACCCTTTTAACTGGGAAGCAGCAGAAAGGAAGGACATTTTAGAGAAAGTATGAACAGGGGTCTGTAAATTCAGCACTGGGGAAAAAACCCTTTACTAAACATCATCATGAACCCAAAATTAATAACAATCCCCCCCCCCCCCCCCCTAAAATTTTACCCCCCCTTTTGACTCCAGCATTGGGGGAAAATAAAACCCCTTTTATTTAAAAAGCAGCAGCATGGAGGCCCCCCCCCCCCCCCCCCCCCCCCTATAGAGCAGTTTGAGCAGTGTAGTTTGTGACTCCAGCACGGGGGAAATTAACTTAAACTAAAAAAAAGCAGCAGCATGAACATTATAGAGCATTACTGAGCAGTGAGCTGTACCCCAGCACTGGGAGATATAACACTTCCCTAGAAGCACCCAGAAATGGAGGACATTATAGAGCAAACTGAGCAGTGTACTGTGACTCCAGCACTGGGAGATAAAAACCCCCTTACGAGGGCACAGCAGGGAAGGGAAACTTATACCGGGGATGTCTTTGGCTCTGGACCTTGTGCTGTATATCTGGTAATTTTGCTGTCTTCTCCCTCGGTAATATGTGTCCTCCTGGTGTGACGCTGGCCCACCTGACTTTGCTCTGTCTGTTCCCTGTTTGTTGTTTGTTTTGTAGGAACAGCTCAGGAAGAGGTTTGAGTGTAGGGTCGCCCTTTTCAGGGCAGTTGCTCTTCTTAGGCGGGGTAAGAGACTAGGGCATCACTTACAATTTCGTAAAAAAAAAAAATTCTGTTGAACATAAATGTAAAAAAATGCCCGGGGTTAGTTTTTCTGATATAGGGATAACTCAATCCCCTTTTTGGGTTTTTGCAAATCCACAAAAAGCGCATGACTGGGGTAAAACCAAAAAGAAAAAGGCACTTTAAAAAAAGTTTTCAGTATGAGTACCTGTTATTTCCTAAAAATGATAAAAACATTTAAAATAGTTTGTGTTTTTTTTAGCCCCTCCCTTTGGGGGCTTTTCCACTTTTTTTTCCCCTTATCTATCTATCTATCTATCTATCTATCTATCCCATCAATCTATTATCTATCTATCTATCTAAACTATTTTATCTATCCCCTATCTATCCTTTTCCCATATTTATCTATCCCCCTATCTATCTATCTATCTAATATCTATCTATCCCCATCTATCTATCTACTATCCCCTATCTAAACTATCCCATATTTATCTACCCCTATCTATCTATCTATCTATCTATCCCCCCCCCCCAAACTATCATCAAACTTTCTTCTATCTAAACTATCTATCTATCCCATAAACTAAACTATCCCATAAACTATCTATCCCCCTATCAAACTATCTATCCATTTTCTATCTATCTATTATCTATCTATCTATCTATTATCTATTATCTATGTACTATCCTATAGCATATCAAACTATTATCTATCTATCTATCCCTTTCCATAACTTTATCTTCGAATTTTCTATCCCATCCATCTCATATCTATTTTCTATTCCCTATCTATCTACTCATATCTATCTTAATTTTATCAACTGTCCAAAATTTATCTATGTATCATGTGTAAATCTATCTATCTCTATTTCTATCTATTATCTTATCTATCTATCTTTTTCTTTCCCATATCAAACTATCTATTTTATCTATCTCATATCTTATTTTTTAAAAAACAAAAACCTTTTTTTTAAAAAAATATATTTATTTTTTTTTCCTTTTTTAAATTTTTTTATTGTTTTCCCCCCCCCATTTTTAATTTTTATATCTATCATCTTTTCTATCTATCTTTTCTATTATCCCATCTATCTATCTATCTAACTATCTTTTTCTATTATCATATCTATCTATCTATCATCCCATCTACCTATTATCATCTATCTATCTATCTATCTATCTATCCCCTATTATCTATCTATCTATCTATCTATCCCCATCTATCTATCCCATCTATCTATCTTCTATCTATCATATCTATCTATTTAAACTATCAAAAAAGCGATCCCGGTTTTTTTGGGGAAAAAAAACGGTGTAGGGCCTTGATTGTTTTTAAACAGAGGAGGTGACTACCTTCCCTCCCTAAGTTTAATAAACCATACTTTTAATATTGAATCTGGAGTAAATCCTCGATCTCAAGTCTCACGAGCGCGGAACGCCCTGTTTTTTTTTCCCCTTATCGGGATCGCTTTCTACTGTTTCTTGCACTGATTGAGTTTAGTCAGTGGGAAAATTTAAAAGGGCCGCAGGCGCCGTGTTTTAAAAAGCCACAAACGGGGCCTCACACATCCCAAAATATTTAAATGAGGGTTGTGCCTCTATTGGAAAAAGCCCCAACTAAGCCAGGTTTTGGCCCTACCAATTTTTACCTAGATTCCAAAAAAACCCTTTCTTTAAATAACTTCAAATATTGTACGCCCTTTTGTGTCTCTCTTTTTCTTTTTATAATATTCTATATCTAGGGATCCCATTATCTATCTATCATCTATTTAAAAATCTATCTATTTTATCAAACTATCTATTTATCTATCTCATTTCTATCTTATATCCCATCTCATATCTTTTATTAAATTTTCATATCCCCATCTATCTTTCTATCTATCTATCTATTATCTATTTTTATCTAAAACCCATCTATCTACTATATCTACTTTCTATCTATTATCTATCTATCTATTATCTATTTTCATATCTATCTATCTCATATCCTATACTATCTATCTATCTCTTAATTATGTTATTCATATCATCATAACTATCTATCTATCTCCTAATGCTATCTATCTATCTATCTATCTCTTATCTATTCTATCTATCTCATATTAATGTCATCTATCTGTCTCTATCTATTATTATTTATCTATTATGTATTCATATCTATGTATTTCATATATATATATCTATCTATTCATATCTATTATCATTCTATCTCATATCTATCTTATCCTATATATCTATTAATATTCTATTATCCTATTATCTATCTAATATCTACTGATCCATCTATCTCATATCTATCTTCTATTATCTATTATCTATCTATATATCTACTCTCATTTTATCTATTATTATCTATCTATCTATCTCATATCTATCTATCTATCTCATATCTATCTCATATCTATCTATCTCCTATCTATCTATGTATATATATACAAACAAGAAAAGGCAGCACACCTAGTAAAAAACTCTAGAAAGGCGGGGTGCCAGCAGAGAAAAAAAGCCAGGTGAAGGCTTCCGAACAGATAAAAACTAGAAAAATTACGCAGCACTCTTCATGTAAGGTGAAAATAAAAATAATTTATTCCACATGTCAAGAGCTTAAAGATTTATATATATCTCTTATCTAGCTATTTCTATCTATTCAAATAACAAACACATCACAAAGTTCACTCAATCTCATAACAAACAAACTAACTTCACAAAACACACAAAAAAACAAACACACCACACAAAACAAAAACTCACAACAAAAAACCATAACCAACACCAAACAATCTCTCATATCCAATCTATCTATCTATTTATCTATCTATGTATTCATTCTATGTATCTCATATCTATCTATCTATCCTATCTATATTCATATCAATCTATCCATCTATATCATAATCTATATCTATCTATCTATTCTCCTATCTATTCTATCCATCTATATCATATTCTATCTCTATCTATCTATCTATTTATATATCTATCTCATATATATCTATCTATATATCTATCTATCTATCTCATATTCTATCTATCTATTCTCATATCTATCTCAAATCTCATCTATCTCCTTTCATATCTATGTATCACTCTATATATCTCATATCTATCTATCTCCTATCTATCTATCTATCTATCTATCTATCTCATATCTATGTATCTCATATCCTCATATCTATCTATCTATCTATCCATCTATCTCATATCTATTTATCTATCTCATATTTACTGTATCTGTCTCCTATCTATCTATCTATCTATCTCATATCTATGTATCTCATATCCTCATAACTATCTATCTATCTCATATCTATCTATCTATCTATCTATCTATCTATCTATCTCATATCTATTTATCTATCTCATATTTACTGTATCTATCTGTCTCCTATCTATCTATCTATCTATTTATCTATCTATCTATCTATCTAATATCCTCCTATCTATCTATCTATCTATCTCATATCTATGTATCTCATATCCTCATAACTATCTATCTATCTATCTATTTATCTATCTCATATTTACTGTATCTATCTGTCTCCTATCTATCTATCTATTTATCTATCTATGTATCTCATATCTATGTATCTCATATCTATCTATCTATCTATCTATCTCATATCTATCTATCCATCTATCTCATATCTATCTCTATCTATCTATCTCATATCTATCTATCTATCTCATATCTATCTCTATCTATCTATCTATCTATCTCATTAGCTATCTATCACACGCTCTCTAATCATATCTATATATCTCCTATCTATCTATGTATATATATATATATATATATATTATATTATATATATATATTTATATTATATCTCATATCTATTATTCCTTATCTATCTATCTATCTATCTCATAATCTATGTATCTCATCTCCTCAAATATCTTAACTATCTATCTCTATCTATCTATCTATCTATGTATATATCTATCTCATATCTATCTATCTCTATTATATATCCTATCTATATATCTCCAATCTATCTATCTCATATCTATGTAATCTAAATCTCTATAACTATTCTATCTATCCATATATCTTTATCCTAATCTAACTATCTATCTAAATATCTTATCTATTAATATCTATCAATTCTATCTATTCTATCTCCTATTCTACTATATATCTATATCGTATTATCTATGTATCTATCTATTCTATCTATCTATCTATCTATCTATCTCATATCTATTCATATCTATACTCCCTACTATCTATACTATGTATATATCTATCTATCCTATCTCCTATCTATCTATCTCTATCTATCTTCTTATCTATCTCCGTATCTATTATTCTACTATTTCTATTATCTATCTATCTCCTATCTATTATCTAATATCTCCCTATCTATCTATCTATCTATCTCCTATCTATCTATCTATCTATCTCTATCTCTCTATCTCCTATCTATTCTATTCATAATCTAATCTATTATATCTATTCTATTCTCATATATTAATCTATCTATCTATCTATCCTATCTCTTCATATTATCTATCTATCTAACTATCTATCTTTATGATCTATCTATCTCTATCTATCTATCTATATCATATCTATCTCCCTATCTATCTCATATCTATATATCTCTATCTATCTATCTATCTATATTATCTCTTCTATCTCATATCTATCTATTCATATCTATCTATCTCTATCATCTACTATCTATCATCTATCTATTCTCATATCTATCTATCTCATATCTATCTATCTCTATCTATCTATCTCATATCTATCTCATATCTATCTATCTATCTCCTATCTATCTATCTATCTATCTCATACCTATTTATCTCATATCCATCTATCTATCTATCTATCTCATATCTATCTATCTCATATCTATCTATCTCATATCTATCTATCTATCTCATATCTATCTATCTCATATCTATCTATCTCATATCTATCTATCTATCTCATATCTATCTATCTCATATCTATCCCATATCTATCTATCTATCTATATCATAATCTATATATCTAATCTATCTTATTATCTATCTATCTATCTATCTTCTATCTATCTATCTCATACTATATATCTCATATCCAATCTATCTATCTATCTATCTCATATCTATCTAATCTCATATCTATCTATCTCTATCTATCTATCTATCTATCTCATATCTATCTATCTCATAAATGTATCTATTCATATATCTATCTATCTCATACCTATTATCTCATATCTATATCTATTCATATTCTATTATCTCATATCTATTCATATCTATCTCATATTATCTATTATCTATTCTATTCTCATACTTCTATCTCATTATTATCTTATCTAACTCCTAATCTATCTATCTATATATCATCTATAACCTATTTTTCATATCCATCTATCTATCTATCTATCTATCTATCTATCTATCTCATATCTATTCTATCTCATATCTATTTAATCTATCTCTCTCATATCTATCTCTACATCTATCTTACTATCAAATCTCATATCTATGTTTCTTCATATCTATCTATTCTATCACCATATCTTATCTCATACCTATTTATACTCATATCATCTATCTATTATCTATCTATCTATTATTATCTATCTATCTATCTCATATCTATCTATCTCATATCTATTTATATATTCTGACTCATATTATCTATCTATTCTCCTAATATCTATCCCATCTATCTCATATCTAATCTATCTCATATCTATTTATCTCATATCTATCTCCATATCTATCTATCTCATATCTATCTATCTCTTTTCTATCTCATATCTTATCTAGTTATCTATCTATCTATCTATCTCATACCTACTATCTCATATTATCTAATTCTATCTATCTATCTATCTATATTATCTATCTATCTATCTATCTCATATTAATCTATCTATCTTCATATTTGTATTCATTATTCCTAATAACTAATCTATACATATCTCATATCTATCTATCTCTTATATATCTATCTCATATCTATCTATCTATCTATTATCTTCTATCTCATATCTATTCTCTATCTTATCTATCTATCTCTATCTATTCTATCTATCTATCTATCTATCTATCTATCTAATATATCTATCTATGCTTCCATACCTATTTATATCTCATATCCATCTATTATCTATTATTCGTATCTAACTTCTCTTATCTATCTATCTCATATCTATCTCTCTATCTATCTCATATCTATCTATCTATCTATCTATCTATCTCATATCTATGTATCTCATATCTATCTATCTATCCCATATCTATCTCATACCTATTTATCTCATATCCATCTATCTATCTATCTATCTATCTATCTCATATCTATCTATCTCATATCTATTTATCTATCTGTCTCATATCTATCTATCCATCTATCTCATATCTATCTATCTCATATCTATCTCATATTATCTATCTAAATATCTATCTTCTCATATTATCTAATATCTATCTATCTCTTATCTATCTATCTATCTATCTATCTATCTATCTATCTCATATCTATCTATCTCATATCTATCTCCTATCTATCTATCTCATATCTATCTATCTCATATCTTTTTATCTATCTCATATTTACTGTATCTTATCTATCTCATATCTATGTATCTCATATCCTCATAACTATCTATCTCATATCTATCTATCTATCTATCTATCTATCTCATATCTATTTATCTATATCATATTTACTGTATCTATCTATCTGTCTCCTATCTATCTATCTATTTATCTATCTATCTAATATCCTCCTATCTATCTATATCTATTATCTTTATCTATATATCTCCATTATCTTTGTATCTATATCATCACTATCTAATCTTATCTATCTATCTATCTATCTCATATCTATGTATCTCATATCCTCATAACTATCTATCTATCTATCTCATATCTATCTATCTATCTATCTATCTCATATCTATTTATCTATCTCATATTTACTGTATCTATCTGTCTCCTATCTATCTATCTATCTATCTATTTATCTATCTATCTAATATCCTCCTATCTATCTATCTATCTATCTATCTCATATCTATGTATCTCATCCTCATATCTATCTATCTATCTCATATCTATGTATCTCATATCCTCATAACTATCTATCTATCTATCTATCTATCTATCTCATATCTATTTATCTATCTCATATTTACTGTATCTATCTGTCTCCTATCTATCTATCTATTTATATATATATGTATCTCATATCTATGTATCTCATTTTCTATCTATTCTATCTATCTCATATTATCTATCACATCTATCTCATATCTATCTCAATCTATCTACTCCTATCTATCTATCTCATATCTCTATCTTCTATCTATCTATCTCATAATCTATCTCATCTCCTATCTATCTATGTATATATATATATATATATCTCATATCTAGCTATCTCCTATCTATCTATCTATCTATCTATCTATCTATCTATCTATCTATCTATCTATCTCATATCTATGTATCTCATATCCTCATAACTATCTATCTATCTCATATCTATGTATCTCATATCCTCATAACTATCTATCTATCTCATATCTATCTATCTATCTCATATCTATTTATCTATATATATTTACTGTATTATCTGTCTCCTATATATCTATCTATTTATCTATCTATGTATCTATATCTATGTAATCTCATATTATTCTATCTATCTATTACATAGCTATCTATCATTCTATCTCATATCTATCTCATATCTATCTATCTATCTTCATATCTTCTATTATCTATCTATCTCATAATCTTTCTATCATCATATCTCATAATCTATCTCTATCTATCTATCTATCTATCTATCTATTCAATATCTATCTATCTATATATTATATATCTATTCATATCATCTTTATATAATCTATCTCATATCTATCTCATAAATCTTATCTATCTCCTATCTATCTATGTAATATTATATAATATATATATATTATATCATATATAGCTATCTCCTATATATCTATTATCTATTCATATCTTATGTATCTATATCCTCTTAAACTATCTATCCTTTCTATCTATTCATATCTATTTATCTATCTCAATTTACTGTATCTTTCTGTCGTCCTATCTACTCTATCTATTTTTCTATCTATGTATCTCATATCTATGTATCTCCATATCTAATATATCTATTTCCTATCTATCTCAATTTTCTATCCATATATCTCATATCTATCTCTATCTATCTATACTCATATCTATCTATCATCTATCTCATATCTATCTCTATCTATCTATCTTATCTATCTCAAATCTATCCTTTCTTTATCTCATATCTATCTCATATTCTATCTATCTCCTATCTATCTAAGTTATATATTTTATATATTCATATCTATCTATCTACTATATCTATCTATCTATCATATCTATTATTAATATATATGTATCTCATATCCTATTATCTATCGTTCTATCTATCCATCTATATATATCTATTTATCTATCTCATATTTACTGTATCTGTCTCCTATCTATCTATCTATCTATCTCATATCTATGTATCTCATATCCTCATAACTATCTATCTATCTCATATCTATCTATCTATCTATCTAATCTATTAATTCTATTTATCTTTCTCATATTTAACTGTATCTATCGGATCTCTATCTAATCTTTCCTATCTATTTATCTATCTTTCTATCTATCTATTATCCTTCCTTATATCTATTATCTATCTCATATCTATGTATCTCATATCCTCATAACTATCTATCTATCTATCTATCATATTCAATATCTATTTATCTATTATCTCATTTTACTGTATTATCTGTCTCCTATCTATCTATATATTTATCTTTCTATGTATCTAATAATACTACTGTATCTCATATCTATCTATCTATTATCAATTCTCATATCTATCTATTCCAATCTATTCATATCTATCTATATCTATATATCTCATTATCTATTATCTATCTAATTTATCTATCTATATATCTATCTATCTAATCTATCTTTTCATATCTATCTATATATATTATTCTATCTATATTATTATCTCTTATCTATATATCTCCTATATATCTATGTATATCTATATATATATATATATATTATATATATATATATATATTTATATCTCATATTAATCTATCTCCTATCAATCTATCTATTATCTATCTTACATATCTATGTATCTCCATATCCTCATATATATCTATCTTTTCTATCACCTATTCTATTTTATCTATCTATCTATCTATCTTGTTTATATCTATTACTCATATCTATCTATCTCATATCTTATCTATCTATTTCTCTATCTCTTCTTTCTATTCATTATATATGTATCTCATATCCTCCATATCTATCTTTTATCCATCTATCTATATCTATCGTATCTATATATCTTATCTATCTAATATCTATCTAATTAATATCTATTTCTCATGTCTATCTATCTCATATCTATCTAATTCCTATCCATCATCTATCTATCCATTTCTATCTCATATCTATTATCTCATATTATCTATTCTCTTCTTTCTATATCATATCTATCTTCAAATTCTATCTTTAATCTCCATCTATCTATCTATTATCTTATATATCTATCTCATACCTATTTATCTCTTATTCCATTATCTATGTATCTATCTCAAATATATATATATATAAATCTATCTATCTAATATCTATTTATCTTCTATATCTATCTATCTCATATCTATCTATCATATCTATATCTTATCTATCTCCATATCTCTCAATCTCATATCTCTCTATCTATCTCATATCTCTCTATCTATATTAGTATCTCCTATCTATCTATTTTATCTATCCTATCTATCTCATATCTATCATAATCTCATATCCATCTATCTATCTATCTATTCATATCTATCTATCTCTATATATCTATCTCATATCTATTATCTCTTATCTATCTATTCTATCTTTTCTATTATCTATCTCATATTATATATTCAGATCTATCTAATCTATCTATATCTATCTATCTCATATCTATCTATTCATATCTATCTATCTCATATCTATTATCTCATATCTATCTATTCTTTATATTATCTTCATTCTCATATCTATCTCATATCTATTATCTATCTCCTATCTATCTATCTATCTATTATCTATATCATACCTATTTATCTCATATCTCATCTATCTATCTATCTTCTATCTATCTATCTATCTATCTATCTATCTATCTCATATCTATTCTATCTATATCTATTTATCTATCTATCTCACTATCTTCTCTCTATTCTATCTATATAACTATCTATTATCTATCTATTCATAATCTATGCTATTAATATCTATCTATCTATTCCCTTATCTATCTCATACTATTTATCTCATATTCCATCTATCTATCATATCTATCTAACTAATCTCATATCTATCTATCTATATCTATTTTTTCATATTCTGTATCATATCTATCTATCCATCTAATCTATCATATCTATCTAATATCATAATCTTTCTATTATACATATCTATCTCATATCTAATATCTCTATTATCTAATCTCATATCTATCTCATATCTATTATATATTCTATTATCTATCTATCTATATCTTTCTATCTATATCAATATCTATCATCTTTCTATCTTATCTATTCTATCTCATATCTACTATTATCTATCTATTCATATTTATCTATCTATTCATAATCTATGTATCTCATATTCCTCATAACTATCTATTCTATCTCATATCTTATCTATCTATCTATCTATCTCATATCTTATCTATCTATCTATCTCATATCTTATCTATCTCATATCTTATCTATCTCATATCTTATCTATCTCATATCTTATCTATCTCATATCTTATCTATCTCATATCTATCTCTCATATCTATCTCTCATATCTATCTATCTATCTCATATCTATCTATCTTATCTATCTATATCATATCTATATCTATACTATCTATATATTCCTATCTATCTATCTATCTATCTATTCATTCCTATTTATCTCATATCCATCTAATCTATATATATATCTATATATCTATTATTCTATCTCATATCTATCTATCTATATCTATTTATCTAATCTATTCTTATCTTTCTCCTTATCTTCTATCTATTAATTCATATCTATGTATCTCATAATCTATCTATCTATCCCATAATCTACTCATAACCTATTTTTCCTCATATTCCATCTATCTATCTATTCTATCATATCTCATTTTTTTTTTCTATCTATTCATATCTATTTATCTATCTGTCTCATATCTATCTTATCTATCTCAATATCTATCTATCATCTTATTCATATACTACTTATATCAGCATCTATCTATCTATATCTATCTCATATCGTATCTATCTCAGATCTATCTATCCTCATACTAATCTCTATCTATCTATCTATCATATCTATCTATTACCTATCCTACTTATCTTCTATCTAATCTATCTATCTATATCATATCTTATCTATCTATCTATCTATTCAGACTAATCTAATCTATTCATATCTATGTTATCTCATATCCTATAACTATCTATCTTATTCATATCTATCTATCTCTATTATCTATCTATATCTATCTATCTAGTCTATCTATCTCATATCTATTGATATTATCTATCGATCTCCTATCTATCTTTCTATAATATATCTATTATCGTATCTATCTCATACCCTATTATCTCATTATCCATCCTATCAATCTATCATATCTTCTATTATCTCATAATCCTAATCTATCTCATATCTATTAATCTATCTACTCTCATATCTATCTCTTATCTATCTATCTATCTCATATCTATGTTCTCATATCTAATCTATCTATCCCATATCTATCCTCACATACTATTTATTCATATCCATCTATCTATTATCTAACTATCTATTCATATCTAACTATCTCTTATCTTATTTATCTATTCTGTTCAAACTATCTATATATCCAATACCTATCTATCCATCTATCTCATATCATCTATTCATACTCTATCTATCTCAAATCTTATCTCATATCTATCTATCTCATACTATCTATCCATAACTATCCCATCTCATTCTATCTATCTAACTATCTCATATCTATCTATCTATCTCATATTTATTATCAACCACCTATCTATCATCATATATTTTAAAAAATCTATCAAACTATCCCCCAAAAACTATCCTATTTTAAAATCAAACTATATATCATCTATCCCATCTCCCACCCAAACTATCTTCTATCTCCATCTATCTATCTTCCCTATCTAAACTAAACTATCTATCTATCATCTATCTCTCCATCTTAAACTACTTTACTAAACTCTCTATCTATCAATCCATCTCTCTCTCTATCTATCTATCATCTATCTCCCCTTTTCTACATCTCTCTTTTATCTATCTATCTATCAACTATCTCATAACAACTATCTCATAGCTATTTATCTATCTTCTCCTATCTATCTATCAAACTATCATCTCCAAAACAATTTTATCTCCTACCCATCTTCTCATATCTATCTTCTAATCCATACCACTATCAAACTAACTCAAATCCATCTACTCTCTATCTCCTATTTTATTTTATCTATCATCTATCTCCCCATCTATAAATACTATCCCATCTATCTAAACTCATATCTATCTATCTATCTTTTCTCTCTCATTTTCCCATCAATCTATCATCTATCTCCTATCTATCCCATCTATCTCCTATCTATCTATCATCTATCTCCCCCATCTACTATTCCTATCTATCAACATCTAACTCTCCTATCTATCTATCTACAAAAAAACTATCTCTCTCTATCATCAACATCATCTTCTCTCTATCTATCAACTCTCTCTATCTATCTTTTAACTACTCATACTCCTATCTATTTTAACTATCTTCTCCTATCTATCATCTTTTCTATCATCTAACTCTCTCTCTATCATCTTTTCACTATCTCCTCTACTAACACTCTCTCTATCATCTATCCCCTCTATCAAACAAACTCTCTCTATTTTATCATCTATCTATCCCCCAAAACTACTTTTATCTATTTTCATATCTATACTATCTCAAAACTATCCATCTAACTCATAACTATCCCCTCTATCTCATATCTATCCATCTAACTCATATTATTTCCCTCTACTCATATCCCCTAAACTCCCTCCCTCCAAACCTCATCCCTCTATCTCTCATCCCATTTTATCTCTCACCCATCCCCTCTTTATCCCCCAAACTACTACTACCCATCTCATATCAACCCAAACTATCCATACTAACCATCTATCTCATATCTATCCATCTATCTCATATTTATCTATCCCTATCTAACCCATCTCATATCCCCCTATCTATTCATACCTCTATCTCCTATCTATCTTTTTCTCAAAATCCATCTATCTAAACTCATATCCCATTCCCCCCCCCCCTATTTCCCATCCCATCTCCCCATCTATCAATTTTAAACTCCTATCTATTATCCCTTTTTTCTATCATCTACTCAAATCTTCTATCTCCCCATCTATTATCTCATAAACTAAACCCGGTTTTCCAAAATCTATCTATCAAACTTCTATCTCTTTTCTTCTATCTTCTATCCATATCAAACTATCTATTTTAAACTATCTCAAATCTAAACTATCTAAACTATTTCCATATCTATCTATTTATCTCATAAACTATCTATCTATCTATCTATCTAACCCATCCCCCCTCTATTTACCTTTATCCCTATTTTTATCCCCAAATAACATTTTTTCTATCTCATATCTATCTATCTCATATCCCATCCCCTTCTATTTATCTATCTCATATCTATCATCTCCCAAACAAACCCATACCATCTATCCCCATACCTATCAAACACTATTATCTCATGCTTATCTATCTCAAAAATCAAACATCTAATTTCTGTGGGAAAAAATACCCGTACCCCGTTTTATAAATATATTTTTTTTTTTTATAAAAATTTTTTTTTTAAGAGTAAAAGGGGTTTTAAAAAGGACTTTGGTTGGCGGTGGCTTCCTCCTGGGGAACGTGGCCATCTTTACCGGCTGTTTTTTTGCCGCGGTTTTTTGGGTAACATCCACATGTTTTGGGGCCTTTTTCACCTGCAACTACTTCCTTTTGTTTTTTCTGCATAAAATAGTTGACGGTTTTCCCCTTTTAAAAAATTTTTTTTACCGTACGGGATGATAAAAAAAAAAATCTTATGCTGTAAACCCCTGTTTCTTTTCGCCCGGTTTTATCCTTTTCCGATACTCACCCCCTCATTTTTCAATCACAAGCCACAGTGGTCACAAAATTCAGCAAGAGGGGCGCTTTCGGCCAGTTTACATGGTCA